>NDXB01010362.1:99928-268300 GCA_002631895.1 Agapornis roseicollis
CCACCCCCCCCCCCCCCAAAAAAAAAAACACCAAAAAACCCCCCAAAAACAGGAGGAACCACTGCAGGGAATGTGCTTTTCTATCCTAAAAGGCAACTTTGGTTTTCTTTCCCTAAAGATGTATTTATTCATCCTACTCCTCTGGGAGCTGCCCACAAAGCTTTCTTACATTGCTGTCCATTTAGTATCAGGTTTCACTCCCACCACTATTCAGTTTGGGGGCTCCCTTGCTGATTAAGAAACTTACAGTAATTCAGTAACAGCCCAGATGCTAGACACTGCCTCTCTAGGTAGCTATTTAAGGCCTCGTAATATGAAACCTTTTATTTAAATCCCCGTCATCTTCCAAAATACAACTTTTAAGATGTAACTTACAGTGCTTTCAAATTACTGAGAGCAGCAGGTGGGCTATAAGGAAGCAATCTGTTATAAACATGATGCTGTTTCCATAATGGTAGCTCTTTAATCCCTACAGTGGTTAATGGCCAGCACACTGGAGAAGAGTGCAGATAAATTTATGAATTCCAAATATGGGTTTTGTAACAGAAATCTGGCATCCAAGCAGAGTAATGTGATATATGGAACCAACTACTGCAGTTATGCCTCAACCCTTCTCCTAGAGCCTGAAGGATAGATTTTAGGTTATTCATAACCTAAGGATGTTCAGCAGCCTAATCTTCAGATTGGAAATATCCTGAATCCCTGGGGTCAATTTAGCTTTCTATCCTTTCAGGGTACAACAGGGGAATTGAGACTGGGAGGCATTTCTGAGGAGGAAAGCTCTGCCAAAGGTACAGGAAGCACATCTTAGATTAGATAATACAAATCAAGAGCTTCTAAGTTGCTTACAGATATCCATAGCTTGGTGGCACACCAAAATCCTGACAGTCCCCTTCTAAACAACTCTGAGAGCTATTTTCTGTTAATGTATTTGAATCTTCAGCAACAGTCTCTGCATGTGGTGCTAGGCAGTGAGATGTGCTCCTCTCCTCTTTAAGGAAAGAGGATCTTTCTAACTTCCACTAGTGATTCTGAGAGTCCTTCTGAACCCTCCCATCCTCACAAACATCACCCACTAGGAGGAAGAATTGTGAGGCACTTGAGATCTTTTCAGGCCACAATAAACTTCCAACTGCCTTCTTGCATCATTACAATAATGATGATAAATTCTTGCAATATGCAGTGCCCAAAACCCCACAAATGCTTCCAGCCCTAAGACAGGTATGAAAAGGAAGCAGGTCATTAAAACAATCTTAACAGATCTCTGAGAGTGTCTGTACTGGAACTGTGGATGGAAAGGTAACAAAACAAACAGCAACCCAAGTTGGTTCACACAGCAAACCTAGTAGAAAATGAGCATTAACGCTGAGACTGGAAGCATTGTTCTCTTTCAGGGGGGTCAGTAAACATCCAAGCAATGAGTCTGAGCTGTACTGATAACACAGCACTGAGGACCAACACTGCACAGGGAATAGCACAGGCTCTGTTTATGAAGCCTGGATTCAGGACTGAAGCAGGACTTTGTGGTGTGCATCGTAAAAAGTCCAAATGTGCAGAAGAGGAAGCAACCCCACAAAGAGAACAAGAGAAAGCTTGAAAGTGATGTCCTTTCTAAATGAACTGGAAAGAAAATGCACTTACCGCTTTGACAGCAAATCACAAGGTAATTGTTTCTTCCCACAGACATTATTGTAACATAGACAAAAACTGGTCACCATTAAACAAAGTTTACTCAATGGCATTTTTACTGTTCTGCTGATGGGCCAGTTAAGAAAACACTGAATAAATTATGAAACAATAGAAGGAAGATGGCTCTTTATAAGCAGCGTTCGATATAACAATTTTAAAAGGCTATAACACAAGTTTATTGAATTTGGCAGGGCTTATAAATCCTAACTCCCATTACTGAGCTGCAACTTAAAAAGAAATATTCTTCAATTTATCATTGGAAATTTCAAGTTTAAGTGGTCCCAGTGCAAAATGAACCTTACTCACATGCTCAAATGTTTCCATGCACAAACCACAGGTCAAACATCTGGCTAAATTCTGCACTCCACACAGCAGCCTGTCCTGTGTGTGTAGGCGCATGTGAGATACTGGTCTTTCAAATATCCAGCTGACCAAATATCTATCTCATTTGAGCTCTCATTGACAGTGCTGGTTTGTTGGGTTTGGGTTTTGGGTTGATTCTTTAAGAATCTGGATCCTCTTGAGCAGCTTTCTCGGATAATTTGGTGTTGCCAAAAGCTCCAAAGGAGGGCCAGCACATGTCAGTCAGGATGCCCATGAGTACACTTGGCTGGTTTAATGGCACTTGAATAACCAAAGGGTGTCTGGGGAAACCAGTGCTGTTGCAGGAACTGAAGCTCTTGCCTACATTCTGTTTCTGGCATACAGTGATCTCAATTTGTGCTGTAATGCTCCTAATGGGCTAACAAGAACATCCTCCTCCTCCACAGATCATCAGATCTGTAGAGTCCTGATGTGCAGCAAGGAACACCTGAGACAAAATGCATCTGGCCACAAGGCAGGACTGTAGAACTAAGCCTGAAGGATTTCAAAGGGAAGGAAGTTCTTTCCCCCTTCATACAAGCATGCTAGTATGAAACTGCTCTGAACAGACATGTCTCTTCCAGCACACTGTCTTATACGTAGGTCCAATTCAATGAGAACAGAACAAGGCTGGATCATTTACAGTTATTTGAAAGCAGTAAAAACTCTTAAAAGCAACCTTAACCACCAGTGGGAGCTGCTGGAAGGAAATGCCGCTGCTCCAAGCCTCAAATACCAAACTATGACTAGAAGTAAATTATTCCAAAATTTCCCAAAGAAGTGTTAAGGTTTCTACATCACTTTTATTCTGTGGAGGATATATGGCTGTGCACAAGCTTTAGACAAAAAGAGGGACAAGAATACCCAGCAGAGACAAACCTGTTCCTTCAGACACAAGCAGTTAAATTAGAAGCCTGAAGCTCCCAATTTCTAGCAGAAGGTGAGTTCTGTAGTGATGGCTCTTTGGCTGTCCTGGCTTCTGAACACCAGCTCTCAGTTAAGAGCTTTCTTTCAGTACAAGCAATAATATTTGGACAGCTCCAATAGAGCAGGATTTACCACTCTGCTACCACAGCCCCTCTCTAGAATGAGAGCTTTCGAAACACTAATGAGTTTTTAAGCCTCCTTTTCTAGGTGAGGCACTGAGACAGTAACAGCTTTGCTCAGAGTCAAGTTAAGTGGGAGGAAAGTGATATTCCTCCAGGTCACAGTGCAAACCCAAGAGACTAAGAGCTGCATTCAGATCATGATTCTCCGCTCTCATCCAGGAGCTGCTTAAGTCAATGCAAATCTCTCTGCTGACTTTAACAGGCAACAGACCAGGACGCTTTGGCCTTAACCCATAGGTTAATCCTTGGCACAAGCCTGAAGGTAAGTAATTGTAGAGCAACTATACTTCTTACAAAGCAGCACATCCCAACAACAGCCAGATGTGCTTCACGTGCACTGGGAACATGCAGTGCTCTAAAAAGCACAGTTCTCATTGTTACAACATTGCTGAAACCCTTAGAAAGTACAGCGTGTTGATTTGAAAAAACAGTCTTCTTGTACACATTTCATGTCACAGCCCTTTGTTATTATAGGATCATGCATTGCCCAGGATCCACAAGCTCTGGTGGTGCTTTGGTGTTTGCCAGACAAGAGCAAGCAAAGGACACTGCATCCCTGCCATCTTCTCCCCTCAAAGTCAGGCAGACTGACAAGGGTTACAAGTTTTTATATGAAACCAGATGAAATTATATGGTATAAACTATGAAGATGAAGACTTTGCTCTAAACTTTTTTTTTTAATTTCAAAACAAATATCTCCTATAAAAAGCTTGGAACTCCTCTGCACCTAAGATCCCAGCTGTATTTTGACTCAAGGTAATCACATTAGCCCAGAAACTGGCTGTGTGCTCACAAAATCTTTGTAAGCAGAGAAATGTGCTCTAACACATTCTGAGCCATTGGTAGACTAAATGCAAACAGAACATGAGCCTTAATGCATCCTGCACATGAAAAAAAGGATTCCTAGAAGTTGCACTTTATGGGACATATCACACAGAGCTGACGTCCTCAGGTGCTCTGCCAGAGCCAGGATTAATAGCCCATTTTAAAGCCTGAAAATGTTTAACTGAACTGAACTGCTAGTGCTGATGGCTCAGCTCCCTCCTGCTCCACTGAGATCAATGAATTTGAAAGCACTTGGCATCTTGCATGATGGGTGAGCTTTGCTCTAGCTACCAAATCTTGATTAGTCCAAAACAGAACTTTGAACACAGTCTTGGAGGAAAATGGGAGCTGTCATAGAAGAGAAGTAAATCTCCTCCCTGCCAGTTGCATTAAATCTCTCTTCAGTTTCCCCATCCCCCTGTGACCCTAAAGGAAAATAATGAAAACAAATAAATTAAGAATAATAATAACAACAGTAACAACAAATAACAACAACTTCCTGGACAAGGCTGGGCCACCCCATAGCGTGTTTCGGACCAGCCATGTGCAGTCTCCTGGGAATTTCAGCAAAACCAGGTGGGAAACTGGCTTCATTTATTTTCACTTTACAGAGAAGTTCAGACTGAAATGGAATTGTTTACAAAACGGCAGGACCTTGGGGGCCAGGAGAGAAGCCCATGTCAATCTGAAATGCACAGTCCCCATCTCACCAAAAGCAATGGTATATTTACGTTATGTGCCCAGAATTAGCAATAAATAAAGGAACTCTGTTAAGATGCAGAGGCAGAAATCCTGGTTTACACAGCTGCACCAGCCAAAGCATTTTTTAAAACTATGCAGTACCTGAAAAAGGCTGAGTTGCAACCTCCTATGAAAGGGAGCTTTACAGCAGTTTACAACAGGATGTGAGAGTCATCAAAACACAGTTATAAATGCAGAGTAATCTAAAAATAGGTAGAAGAAAAAAGCTGGAGATTCAGCTGAATAGAGAGGTAACTTGGAACACAAGTTCTTGAGAGCTGACAAGTCACTTCATCTCATTGAGATAATGGAAAGTGCTCATTTGCACTTTGTGAAGGGATCAGACTGAAAACAGGAATGTCAGCTACCTGATCATCTAAGGATTCCTCAGAAATCTCTCTCCAAAGCATCTCCTGAGGTACGGAAACTACAGGTAGAAAACACAGAATGAAAACTTTCACCTCAGAGATGAAAGGTTAGGAACCATCTGTGGCCTTTTGAGAACAGCATCACCTCAGCTGGCCATGGCTAACACAGGCTTCACTGTCAACAGGACAAGGCTGTGATGAACTCTTTCAATGGACTTACCCTATGCTTGGAGGTCAGCAGCTCTACCACAAACACGTGCCAAGCGTTGAATCAGGAGCGTGCTCAAGCACAAGCAAAACTTCAGGAAGCAGCATTTGAGGCTCTGTAGCCTCCACAAGTTTCTTGCTTATGAATGGGTGAACCTGAACTACAGAGCATGGCAATGACCCTCAAAAGCAGGGCAGAGATATCAGTGCTCCTCCATTCTTCTTGACATTATAGTAAACACACATCAAAGAGAAAATGGCAACACTTCCTTAATCAGAGCAAGAAGTTTTCACCATCCACAAACATAGATGAGCACTTTACTCCGATGAAGTCACTGCCAGATGAGTATGATTGAAAAAAGATTCACACCCTTGCAGAAGTAGGCTAGAGAATGTCATTTCAGAAACAGTTTGCCAGCACAAGTGGATCTGTGTCTGCTCCTCTGCCAGTTTTCATGCGCATTCAGAAAATGCAATTTCACATGAAAAGGAAAAATTGCAAACTCAGAAGAGCTGAAAATTCAAAGGGCCAGAACCCTTTCTACACAAACCAGCCCCTTCCACCATGTAGCTGAGCAAAGGAGCTTAAAAAGACGTTACATTTACATTTGCTTTAATATCCTGTTAGACTGCTGTGGTGGTACAGACAGTCTTCCCCTTAATTCAGACTCAAATCACACTGCAACTTGCAGAGTCCTGAGTACCTGATTTTATTAGCACCCAGAAAAGCAATGCTCCATACCAGAAAGCTTTCCATGGAGCTCTTCACAGAGTGTTGTGGCAGTGCAAACCCCACCTCTGCGGCTGCACAGAGCTACCAATATCCTTTGTTTTATTTAAGAACAGAGAAGAAAATTGTCAGATTTCCACAGTCAAGAAGCGAGCCACTGTGTCCCAACTACCGCTGCTGATGGATTAAGGTAATATTGGGTTCTGAGTTGCCCTGCATCAGGCTCAGATCACAGTCCAATGGTCCAGTTTCTACTAGCAGAAGCAGGAAGGAAAAGGCAAGTAGCCACGTAATCCACCTGAGTCCCATAAAACACTCCACAAGATTGTGAACTACAGTAGTGTTGTGGCTTGGGTTTGTTGGGGTTTTTTAATATTCACCAGGTCCGTACCTATGTTAATTTGGTGAAGTTGTCAGAGGGATCTCAAACACATTCATCCTATGGAGCCACACAGATCACAGGCAGAGTACACAGTGAAGACTCACACTTTTGGAGGATAAATGCCTCCAAAAAAGCTTTGGGAGTCACTCCTATAGACAAACTCCTACTTCAGAGATTCTTAACCCAGGACTTGCATTCTCAGAATTCAGCATAACCTTAAGAACCCCTCACAGGAGAATTCTTCATAGTGTCTCTGAAAGCATCAATCTTTTTGCACATATTGTCCTGAAAAAGTTACTATGGGAAAAAAGCAGTTATCTTCAGACTGATGCTGAATTTATGCATGAACTTGAAAAAGTTACATATATAATTTAGTACAAAAAACAACCTTTCCATGTCAGTCCCATAAAATGTTATTTGTAATGCTTTGCACCTAGTGAAAAAATTAGTAAGAGAAAGAAAAATGAAGTAGCTCCACACCAGATTCTCAGCTTGAGTTTATCTTGCACTGATCCCCTAGAGAGAGATTTCCACTGCACATGCCCCAGAAGGCATGATCTGTATCCAGGGTCTCCCATGCCATGGACTATCCTCCAGATACTTTTCCCCTTGGAGCATCTTTTCATCTTGCCCACACTGCTGAGCTACACTCATCCTTCCCTCTTCCACCATTGCTCCACTTAGCTGCTGTCTTCCTAAGACATCACAGAGTTATGAAGACACTAAGTCACCATTTCCAACACTTGCAGCATTCACTGTGTTGCAAGCAACATCCTTTTTGCCTAGGCTAAATCAGTCTGGTCTGTTTAAGAAAGGTCAGCTCTTTAATACCTTCATTTCTACAGGGCTGACAGAGCTGTATCGTCAGTTCCTAGGCTTTAGCATGACACAGGTAACAATCTAGTGAGAAGACCAACTCACCAGGGCCAAAACTTTGCATTAGATGATAACCCAATGGGCTCTTAAGGGGAAAACCCTTGGGGTCACCACCTTTCTGGATCAGACTTAAACCAAGTCTGTTTAGCAAAACTTTTCCTTCAACTGGAAACAAAGAAAATTCACTGTCACCAAAGTAATAATAGAGAGCAACCAAACATGTAATGGTTTGACTGGCAAGTCTCCTAGAGACACTGCAAAGCTGACCAGACAATCCAAGACTCACATGCACCACCCCAGCTGTGTGCTTAAAGCCTCATTTTGTGAGTCTTGACTAAATCTGTGCTCCAAGCTCTGGCAGCAAGTTACCTCACAGCAGAGTTCTTATGAGTGAAGGAGCATAGCTGCAAAAACATACATCATTCATGAGTTGGAGTGTACAGTTACACAACTCAAGAGCACGATGTGTACCTGGCATCCAGTGACACCTTGGAAGGAGATGAAAGACATGCTTGCTAGTGCACCAACCAACCGCCACTCATTAAAGCAAAGCTTCCTTCCCTTATGGGATGAGCAATTTCTACTTTTCTTGATATGACATGAAGTGCTAAAAATTAACTGATCTCTCCCGTTCTCTTTGCTGCTGATGCACAGGAATGGTTTACATCAACAGTAGTTACTTGACAAGTTGCCCAAATGTTTAAACTCAGAGACACTGTACATGCAAAATGAAGAGATGCACCCTCTCATCTTCAGTCATGCACACACTGGAAGGGGCAGTGGCACATTGTTAAGATCATCAGCCTAATCCTAGGATTTTCCACAAGGATTAGTGTACTCACTCAGACTGCTTTCATAAAGCCCTCCTCATGGGCATGATACAGTAAGTACTTTAACACATACAACCATTCATCTCCTCCAGTCAAGCTAGCTACTTCTCCATGATGATCTGATGGAGAACAGAAGCATATCCCTACACACTAAACTAAAGCTAATACAAATTCTCACTTTTCCTCCTCTCTCCCCACTTAGCCCACTTACGGAACTAAAGAAGGTTTAAACGTAAGGTTATTTTAGTCAAGGCTACGGAGGGAAGACACCACTGTGCTGGGATGAATGACCTGGAACTGCACTCAGTTATCTCCACTCTGTGTCACTGAGCAAGTTAGTCCTGTCTCTGTGCCTTAGATGTCAATCTGCAAGGGAGAGTACGACTATTTCCCACCTCTTGCCCACTTTGCCTTTTTACACTGTAATTCTTCAGAGTGAACATTTATTTACTCTTTGATCTCGGTGTTTGTTTTCACTGTAGATACAGAGTACACATCCTTAGAAAACAAAACTTCATAAGCAGTTTCAAAGCTTCAGGCAAATATCTCCAACATGCTGCTTACCTTTGTCTGCAGCTTTGCCAGTGAGCTGAAGACTGGGGTGGATAATACCATTAACAGGAATAATCAGTGGTTTAAGATCTAGGGATCTCAAGGTACTTTGACAGAAAATAATAAAATAGGTAACATCCACAGGAGCCATGTGTCATTATTACAGCTTATTTTACAGAGGGGTAAACATCAACACAGACTAAACTGCATTACCAAGAACATTACTGGAGCAAGCCAGAAATACAATGGAAGTGTGATTCCCAGTTCCTGGCACTGTCTGGGCTCTGCTGCTTCCCCCATCGTGCAGTTACTACAGAATCCTGCTCAGGTTCACGGCTGCAGCAGCTGCCCAGGAGCAGAGCTCACTGGAGACAGACAGAAAGGCATTGCTGGGGAAAATCCAAACTGCCATCAAACAGAAAAATCCCCTTTGGCAGAAGAGATATTTTCATTTGGAAACACTGCCAGTGTATCTTAGGGGAGCTGTAGCCTGAGCCCATGAAGCTGACAATCTGCTACTGAATGGCTGCATTCTTACCCTGCCACAGTTCTACTTGCTTAAGCAGGCAGGGCCAGAGTCTTCAGACATGAGAACAGGATGAAAATAGGCGTACGAGGGAGCTCAGTCAGAGAATACAACACGAAACACCTTGGGAGCAATTTAACATTTCCTAACAGAAGCACACTATTCTGAAAGAAGCGTTTCAGGTCTCAGAAAATAGTATTTTCTTTTTAAAACCAGACAAACCTTTTGGCAGAAAGCACATTTTTTCACCCCCAAAAGACGATGATTGCAACAAAAAATTACTTTATTTCCCTGAGAGTTTTGGTTTGACCGACATTACTTCTGAGCATTTAAGCTGATGCTTGGGAACAAAAAATGGAAGCTCTATGCCTTAAAAAGAGCCATTGTTTTTATGCAATGTATAAGCATAAGAGTCCACTTTTTCCTCTGATAAACATTATTTGTTTTTTCTCTCTCAGCCCTTCCAGTGCTCTGGATTCTTTTTCCTGTTGTGTCCATGTCCTGCACTCTTTCATATCTAAACTAAACCCCAGGCACAATGACAGCACAATGAAGCCTTGATCAAGTGTTCTGAGCTCTACTGTAAATACATCAGATAGGATGAGATCTTCCCATTTGCCCTCTATAAGCTCTGGATCAAGTCCAGGACAAAGAGGAGTTTATTAATGCACACACATTCCTACTGGCCTTCGAGCTCTTTGGCAAGAAGTGGTTTAAACAGGCCCCTGTAGAGACTGAATGAGCAGTATTCAAATATTTACATCCAACAACAGAGTTAATTACACTTCAAGACATTGGTAAGATTCACTTTGCTGCAACCTCAGCAACATACTACAACAAACCAGCTACATAAACTGTTTTCCACAATTGGAGAGCGCAGCTTTCCATCTGGGTTTCAGCTAAGGCAAGAATGCTGCTGCTGACAATAGAACCCCACTCATCAGCACTTCACTAATCCACACATTTTATTAACTTCACCAAAAACCTCCCCAGCCTCTCCTTGCCCCTCAGCAAAGATTTAATAGCAGAGACCTCAAGCAAGGTCTTCCATTATCAAAACACACTTTTTAGGCAAACATTACATACACTGGAGTCAGACATGACAAAGCAGCTTGATAAATAATTTGAGCCAAACTGCAGTTGTCAAAGACAGAGCCAAATCTTAGGCCCCTCTGGAGGAGAAAACCCAAGGCAGCTTCATGTTGAATCTACAAAAGAACATTTTATCAAAAATCACTTAATCCTCGTGCTCTCTAAGGATGTGACCCTTTAGTAATAAAACAATGCACACAAATGAAATTTACTTCCTTCAAAGTTAACACTGCGTTTGCCCACATAATTATTGCCTCAAAAAATCCAGTGACTTTCAAAGAAGTCTCCCTCCAGCCACTTGGGACACCTCATTCTTTCTTTCAGAGCAGTCTGCATCCTTTAAGTGTAAGCCAGCAGAAACAGCAAAGCCAACAGCAACATTTAACTATACACTGGGATGAAAGGCTGTGTCCATCCCAGCATCTCAGCTCTGTGTTCCGGTCATACCTCTCAGCCCCAGCTGTCAGCACATTAACATTTGTGGCTACAGCTGCTTCATTTTTCAAGCCCACCAGGTATTATCCACGTGCCATCCTTAAAAATGCAATTAGATGCAGCACACCATTCCTTACCCTTCCACTTCCAAGGGCAGTTTTTAACAAGTGACAAGATAACCAAAGATACCAACTTGCTGGGGGCTTTCTTCCTCAGCAGTTATGCTTGCTATTGATACAGAGTATGAATAATACAATGCATAAATTATGTACATGCCTTTCTAGAGGAACATAAGGGAAATTCATATATGGAAAAACAATAAATTCGATGGCATTTATATTGATCCATTTCTATGTTTTTGTATGAAATATTTAGCACCACAGAAGGACGTCATTTAAATTCTCTAAATGGTGTTTCATTACATCTATTGTTTTTCTGACTTTTTAGTTGTAATTTCTGTTAAGACTCAAACAATTAATTTTACAATCATAAATAAGTACATGTAAAGAGCAGAGTTTCCATTATTTGCCTGATTCCAGAAAACTTATTATAAAAGCTACCTTTACCTGTAAGGGACAAACCCCCCCCCAAACCAAAGCAAACACGTAACTTAAGTTCTTACCTTGTATTATTGTGTTTGGAAGTGGAGGGATAAATTAAGTTTATTTTACACATTTCAAACAGCGTATTGCTAAAGATTTCTTCCCTAAGTTTAAGCAGTGACATACTGCCTTTTAAGCAATGATGTACTGCCTTTTCAGGCCGCCAGCTTGAATTGGAAACCCCTACATAAAGCTGTATGTTCAGCTAAATAACTTGTGAATGTCTGTTCTCCAGTGCACAGGCATTCAAACCCCAGGATTTACACCTTTGTATGGAGTCTCAGAAGCCAGCCAAGTACTGAATCTGCACAAAGACAACAGGCAGAATGAAAGGATACACAAAAGGCAGCTTATTCTCCCACATTAATTAAACAAACCAATGGATTAGAGGCAAGATCTGCCCAAAATACAGTTAGGCACCCCTTTAAATTCACCTGTTCAAGAGATTTTGTACCCAGGCAATGCTCTGACCGCCCTGGCAGTGCTCAGCAGGACTGTTAGTACCACAGGGAGTCTGCAAAGTCCATGCAGCCTATGATCAGATTCACATCTCACCAAACCCACCTCTCCCCAGCTTCCCTGGTGTATAACCCAGTGCAAGAATTCACAAGTTCTCTTTGGAGTGGAAGATCACAGTTCCAGGCAAAGATGTGCTACAGATCCCACCTGCTCTCCTTCAGAGCTAGGGAAAAAAAGAAGGGAAGCCTCAGCAAATAGATGGAGTACAGCAGAGGGGAGGTCTCACATGCTTAATCCAAAAACTACAAACATCCTTGCTTCATATAACATCCTCTGTACTGCCAGAGCTCAGAAGAGCACTGAATACAGGTACTTTTATACAAACTCATTTAGAGAGCTCATCTTTCAATTAGCATCTGCTGGTCAAAGAATAGATGCAGGGAGATAGAGCCAGAGAATGGTTCATCACTTTAACCATCCCCATTCAGCTCTGGGCTCTTCAAAATCTTCTTTCCTCAATCTAGCAAAGTTCAGATGGGTACATCAAAAGCACAGTTCCTCCAGTGCTCTCAGCCCTGGCAGCATTCCTAGTGGCAGATGCATTGTGCTGGATTTACAGAGAGTAGTGCCACAAGCCTCAGGAATATAATAGTTTAGGTCTGTTAATGATCTTACTCTGTTTATTACACAGATCTTGACATTCTGAATTACATTATGCTCTTAAAAAAGCATACAGAAACGCTGATGAACCATAACTTTGAGACCAATAAAAGTTATCCTTGAACCAAGCAGTAACACTGTTGCTTGACTGTATGTCCACTCACTGTCATCATTTATTGCTCAAGTCAGGATTTCTGTTCAATCCTTATGATTAGCTCAGTAGGTCAAAACTAAAGAAGAGCCAAGTGCTGCTTCTGTCTTTGAGAGTTAAAGCAATGTTGAGATGTTCAGACTTTCTAATTCAGTATTCCCTCTGCCTTTACTTGAATGACACTGGAAAGACAAACTGCACATCACTAGTGGCAAGAACCATACACCCACCATTTGTATGTCATCCTCAGGCTTCCCACTACCGTTTACTGGAGGATATTTTGATTTATTCAAGTAGATGCCCTGCAAAACACCCACATCACTACAACAGAAATGATACTGCAGCAGGCTTTGACTGCTAGCCTCAAAGCCTGTGTTGCCTTGATTCTAGAAAACTACTCTGCCAGTTGCCTTTGCATTTGAGCTGTATTTAATAACAACATACATTTTGACCATCTATAGCATATACTGCCCACGAATTAAAAATCAGGCCACACACAACTCTTCTGCATGAGGTAGAGGAGATGTTAGGATTCCAGTTAAGGAGTCCAGAGAGATTAAAAGGTATGTCCCATATGCACAAAGCTATGTGGCATAATGAGGACTAAACAGAGAAAAGCTCATTCTCCTGCTTTAAACTTAATCCCAAGTACCACTTTTCAAAAGGCAAACATTCTTCCTCACAGGCAGATGAGGAACAGAGAGCACTTGATAGCAATTCTTCTCAAGCCTCAAAGCAGCAAGAAATCCATTCTTAAAGGGTTTGCTTAAATGGCTTCTGAGCTCACGTCATCTGATCCACCCCAAAATGTGGGCTCCTCTCCACTTCCTCCTTGCCAAGTTAAACTCCACATTCTTGCATCTGCACTGTCATGAACACACCTCACTAGCTAAAACTCTCTGCTCCTTAAGAAGCACAGAAAGTTTCAACAGACCAGTCTGGGATCAGGGAGTGAGGGAATCCTTCCATCATCTGCTGAAATCACAGGGGTTAATGTTAAGCGTAGCCTTAGCTGAGCATGAGGGACAGATGTGACAAAGCCTTTCCTACAAAGGCAACTTCCTTTGCATCCAACGGAAGAAATATCCCTGGAATATCCACTGTTATATATCTGGAAATCCATCTCTACATCTGGAAATCCATGACTATTTCAATCAACTTCAGTTCATGTGTATGATGCATATGGCAGAGACTTCCTCTATCAAAGAAGCATCTATAAATGGTATCAAGCAGTATAAATGGTATCAAGGAGAGAAGAACAAAAATATATCTACAGATTATTTCTTACTTGAAGCAGTCAACCAATGGATCTGAGAAACCATTTTCCTTCTGAAAAGTTAATAAACCATCTCTCCCACTTTATGGATTACACCATAAAGTGTTCTCACTACTCCACATTACACTCAGGTTTCAGATAAACTCAGGCAGAGGCAGGATGCCTGTGAACACACACAGGATTTATATAAACCTCCATACACACATGTTCACTCTATAAACAGAGGCAGAACACACCTCAATCCTCCCACCTGCACAGAGATCCAACTCCTATACCACTGGGAATTTCTGGATACGTTCAAACTTGAAGTCAGTGCTGGGCGTGCTTTGACCTCTGAATTTTTTGGGCCTAAGACAGATCTGAACTTGCACAAGGAAGGTTTCACAGGTATCTCCTCCATTTCCAAATCAGACCTTATATTTGGAAGAACCAATTTATCAATAATAGCCAGGAAAAGAATTGTGACACTTGATGTAAACATAATCAACAGCCTCTGGAACAGCATTGTTTAATAGTTGCTATTTTTATAAAGGAATTTAGTAATACCAAAAGCCAGGAGAGACCAAACATACCTAATAAAGTCAGTCTGAGACATTATAAAATTCATCAGGCCTTTGTCTCCACCTACTGCATGGAGGAATAATACTCACAGCTCCTTGAAGGATACACAGAAAGGTACTAACTACCTGTCTCATTACCAAACCCCAACATCTGTACCATTTAAATCACAGTGCTTCAACCTTTACCAGCTGTTCCAACAGCTGCTGTTAAAAAACTAACATTGAGAGACACTCATAACAGCTTCTTTTACTTCAAGCAGATGAGAACACTAGGCCATGATCACTGCAAAGTGACAACTGTTACAGTTTTATCATATATTCTACAAGAAGAAGGGTTTGAAACACAAGAAACTGCTGAGAATGACTTCTGTAAGAGGGGATCTGGAAACTTCCAAAGGGGAATGAAAATTAAAAGCCTTCATAATATTTACTTCATTTTTCTAATGACTAACAATTGTATTTCAAAACAACCCCCTGCAGGATTGCTGTCAAAGCCTGCATAGGCCTGCGCACACTTTCAGGTGCAAAGGCAAAAGGAATTAAACAAAACACTCTCAGTTAAAACTGTCACTGTGTCAAAATCCGGAACAGATTACAGAGAAGTCTGAGCCACGGTTGCTATACTTTGTACTTCCTAATTTGACAGAACAAAAGGCAGGTCACAGGCTTTTTCTAAAGACAGCCCCTTCCTGCTGTTTTAGCACTCACCTGACCAGTTTGTTTCTTTCCTGTCACTACATTTCTCCACAAGAAGCAGCTAAAAATAGAACTTTTCATTGCTATGGACTTGGGAAGACTGGTGCCAGACTCTGCTTGAACAGAAACTGAGGAAGCCCCAGGAGCCCATTAAAAACTTGACTGACACTGTCAGGCTGATGGCCAGAAAAAAGCCAACCTGCACAGCACGGACACAGCTGCTCCCCTGGCAATCCAGTGCATTTGTTCCAACCACACCATGCTGCCAAGCCTCAGAATGCATGCAAGCAGCACATTCAAAAGCACCAGAAATTGAACTGTGGAACAGGCTAGTACTGGTGAATAAGCTCACTCAGAAACATGCCCTGATGTACTCAAGTACATTCTTGTAAAGTATGATTGTAAAGGTGCACATGGAATCTTTCTGTTTTCACACAGAGCTATCCTGACTGCATGGGGCAGGTCTGTGAGGGCTTTCAGCTGTTTCAGAACTGTTTGCAGGATCTAAATAACTACTTCCTTGGTTTTTTTAATATGAAAAGTGGGATAGCGATACTGTGGCAATTTTAATCCCTTTCTTCTGTGTACAACTTGATATGGATTTTTCTTACTCCAACTCAAGAGCATGCAAAGTGCATAAAGGCTCTTACAGAGCAGACAGACCTACAGGTTATCAAAGGCTTACAGGAAAAGTCTTCCATTAACTCCTTATAAACCTCAGGAAGGTTGGTATAGTCACCACCTACATATTTCATCTGAAATGAACAAGTAGTTTCATATGGGGTAGGAGATTTTATAAACATAGCCAAGCTGCAACAGAAGCCTGAAGTCAATATTAGCTCATCACTTGCTTTTCATCTTTCCTCAGGCATTCCCAGAGTACATGCAAATCAATGAATCTGGCCACCAGAGGTACATTAGAGACCCTCCTCCTCATGGATGCAGCATGGCAGAAGGCATCACTGCACATCCCTCTAGCTTTATCAGCCTAACCCACATCAGCCAGTACAGCAAGGAAGAGAACAGAGAATCATGTCACTGGGAATCACATATCCTGTCAAGACTGTCTTCTGGAAAGACAAATCTCTGCAGCTCTAAAGCAAACAGACTTTATGTAGCAAATACTTTCTCTCCATTAGTTATTTACACAGTCACAAATGTGCATGTTAAAAACAGCTTTAAACCACAAGCAGAAGCTCCTCATTGGACAAAGAAGTTTTGCTTGTATTCAGAAAATGTATGGTCAAAACAAGAGTCATCTTTGCACAATAACCCTAGAGGACACACTGGGAAATGCCTAAACATATACTCTTGTGCTTGATATAAAGGGAACAATTCCTAACAACAATAAGCAGTGTCAGGAGCACTTGATCTTTGACCTTTGCTAAGCAGATGTGCTGTCAGTGCAGGCCAGATGCTCAGATGACAGAACAAAATCCCTTAGTTTATTTTCTCAGTTCCACTGTGTTGTTTTTATAACCTTGCTAACATTATCATTAATTGAGCTCAGTGAGGAAACCTGCACAGTAATTGTCTAATAGGATCTCACCATGGGGTTTATGTCCATCCCTTCACATTACAAGTAGCTGGTTGGATTTTCCATCCTGCAACAATCAGCCAATGGTGGCAGCACCTGCAGCTTTAGTGGAAACAATACTGACATATCTTGATCATAAGATTCATTCCTTCTTACCTTTTCATTTACTAATCAAGGCTGTACTTTACAGCAGAAGTATTCAGAAGTGCAAGACTAGTTTCAAGAACAAGTTAGTACAAGTCACTCATGTAAACACAACTGTGTGACTATACACTTAGTAACACGCTGTAGTATCTGCTAGAGCTTCATCCACATTCAGTGGGTTGCCAAGAGTTGTACTTGTCCTCCCAGCCAAGGGATGGCCACCTCTGCCCTACAGTACAGAGCTGAAGAACTGTGATTTAATGAGATTTCATTCAAAGATGTTACGAAACAAAAGCATCTGGAACAGCTATATTTGCCAGCTTTAACAAATCCTCGTGGCAACAAGTTCCACCAACTAATGCATGCAAATTAAAAGCACTTTTGAAAGTTCTATTTGATTATACTGAAAGAATGGGAAAAAAATTGATTCTTCTTTGAAGTGAAATGTACTGCAGCCCTGGCACCAAGGAAGCTTTGGTAACCATAGGAACCTTGTAATGTTCATTATCAATTTTAATAGATATTTAATTTGGAAAATCACAGACTGGCATTCAAACCATTTTTTTCCAGCAGGCCCATATCTTCAATACATGAAACTAGTCGTGTTTATTAGCAGTGGCCTCTGAAGCACTCACAACATAGCTATCTTCCAAATATAATTTTCAGATCTACCTTGACAAAGAAAATTTGCCAAATGGGTTCTACTTCTGCTGTTACTGCCCTTGACTACTACTTTTTTCTTTTTTTAAACCAAGTGAAGTGTTTGCAAATGTTCAGTTTTCAGAAGACAAAAGAGGCAAAGTTCTTGGGGGGGACTAAATCCTAAGTTAAGAGCAGCTGAAACTGTGTCTCCCAAATGCTGCTCAAGAGCCAAGCTATTTCAAAAGTATGTAGCTGCATGGACAGGTTAATGACTAAAGCCGGTTCTGAGCTATAGCAGAACATTAGATCAGAATGAAATCCACCTGCAAAAGGCTTTCTGGAGTTCACTGCTGAAGAGAAGATTGCTAAGCAAGAAAAGACATGCTACTAGTGAATTTGATGAGGCACTTCAGTAGCAGAATAAGTGTCCATGTCTAAGAATAACCTGCATTCCTCTCTTGTATACTGCAGATAGAAAGCAAGCTTGAAAACAAGCAACTATTCAGAAATCCAGAACTTTCTCAAGATAATTAGGACAACTCTTACACAGCAGAGACTCTCCAGTGAAAACACACATCTCTGGCAGACCTTAAGTGTGTCATGATTTAAAAACCCACAGTCAGAAATATCAGCTGTGAAAATACGAGGTCAGAAGGAATTTGGGATATGTCACATTCTTTGTTCTGGTCTATCAAGCTATGCCAACACTGTCATGATCTGTAGGATTTTGTCCTGGAGTACTCGTCTAGTAGAGCTCTAGTTCATGCTACCCTGCTTGTTGGTGGGACCATGGAGCTGAGAGGTGAGGTATGTCATGTTCTCTCACTCAACATGACATCACTAGACCACCTGAAGGACAAGTTAAATAACATGCATCTTACTCAACAGAAAAAGGAATAAAAGACACCATTTAACAGTGGTGCAGATGCCATATTTTGACAGATGTCATTCAGGGATCTCCTATAAAATTAGACAGTTGCTACAGTATCAGTTCTGTGCCAGCAAATAGGCAACAAAAAAGATGAGAAAAAACACATAAGAAAAAGATCACAAAATACTAATCTGTAAAAAGCATTAAAACACAGTCAATGGTAGTGTTAACAAAACCAGAAATCAGTCTAATGAAATCATTCCTATAGCAGCTACAGCAAAGGACGTTGATATACTTGTCATTTTACCAAAGTAACAAGAAGATAGTTAAAACCACTGGGCTGTTAAAATATCAGCCCTAAATGTCACCCTAGATGTAATGATAGACTCAAGGTAAAATAAATGCTAAATCCTCAATCAGACTGAATTTTTACAGCAAAGAATCTTATCTAGCCAGCCACAAGTGCCCATTCCTAGATTGCAGCCCCATGAAGAGATGCAATGAGAGCCTTCTGGTGGGAATTTGGAATACGGAGGAATAAAGAAACCTCCTTGTTATTATTAGAACGTGGAGGATATTTGATAAGACATGGAGAAAACAGCTGTTCCTACATCGTTAAAATAGCATTGTACGGTCAAACAGAACCTGCATGGATTAACCATGGGAAGAAGTGCTAAAAATAAATATCCCTCTCACATCAGTGTCATGTCTGTGGGTAACATAGCAAGTACAACAAAAAAGGATACAAGGCACTATTAACTAGAAAAGGGAAAGTTCTCAGCTCTATTGAGTAAGGCTCCAATTAAAGACCAAGGAATCAAGTCAACCTTGAAGCATGCTCTGAGCACAGGTCCTGCAAACTCAGTGTTTCCCCATATTGACCTATTTCAGCCTCTTCCTACACTCGCTGTTGATACAATCTTCAAGTAGTTACACAAGGTGGAAGCTGCCATAATGGAGAACAGATTTCTTCTTTTCTTTAGCTAGCACCCATTGTTGGTGTTCCAGGTGGAACTACTGCAACAGGTAGAAAGGAAAACTAAAATTTTCACCCCAAGCAGAAGCAGCCACTAGGTACAAAAAAAGGCAAAAAAAGGAAAAGAATACTTCCAAAATGGGAAATTCAAGCAGAAAATGAAACACACACCATAGAGGCAAGCCCTGAAACCGGAAAAATCCTATTGTCAAGCCTTGAGGACTGAATTGTGGCAGAAGCAAGCATTAAAGCTTCAGCAAGATCCAATACCAAGGTAAGCTAAGAATAACTAAGACAAACTTGAAAGGACATGTAACAAAAGAGGTTACTTCCCAAGTACCTGGAGTCTCAATTATGGAGCAGTTAAGTCCATTAACAGCATAGTGAACTTAGCCCTTTTGTTTACAGGCAGTCAGGATCACAAAGGCTGGGTGTTACCTATTTCCCCAGTCCTATCATTCCAAACAGCCACACTGCTACACGCTGGCAAGATGTCCACATCAACTCCCTTTTCAGAAGGAACTTCACTGGAAGTAAATGACAAAGACATGGGAAGTTGTGAGTGCTCCATCCCTGGCAGTGTTCAAGGCCAGATTGGACGAAGCCTTGCGTGGCACGGTTTAGTGTGAGGTGTCCCTGCTTACGGCAGGGGTGTTGGAACTAGATGATCTTAAGGTCCTTTCCAACCCTAACTATTCTATGATTCTGTGATTTAAGAAATCAATACATCCTTTAACCAGTTACAGGGTGCAGAGGGATGGAAGGTGCCTTGCACAGCCTGTATATCTGAAAAGGGCTTCCCCCTTACTGTCAGTATTACGTTTGATTTTAGGCAGTCACTTCTTTGCACAACAGAAACCCTGCTGCACTTAATGGGACAGATGATAAAACTCCCTCGCTATTCTTTCATCTGAGAATTTACCTCAGTACATAATTAGAAGCACCATCATTACCATTCAAAATTGCAGGCAGGAACCAGACACACAAAGTATTCCTATAGGGCTACAATGCACTTTACAGACCACATAAGAAAGCCTGTCCTTAAACCAAATCCCATGTCTGTCTGAAGAAGTTTGCCTGCTTCTCTTCATAAGACCAAATTAAATCCAATACACCTATTCACACAAGTGCAGATAATAGAACTAAATGTAGTTCTTATCTAGCAGACAGGCAGTCTCTGACCAAGTAACATTTATCCAAGTGGTTTTATCTATAACATCTGACAAATACCACTGAACACACCAGACTTCTGGCAAACTACAAGCAGCAGAGTTAGAGTCCAAATCAGTCAAGTATGAACAACGCAGAAAAGCTAAAATTGAACAAAACAGAAGGTAAAAGCTGTTACAGATTGGGAAAATAATAGCCTGTTTAAAGAATACAGAACTGAAGGTACTGATAGGCAGTAACACTGAAGGCAGTGACACTGAGAACAAGGAGGGGTCTAAGTTTCTAGCAAATACAGTAGTGACAGCAGACAAAACGGTGGTTTCTGAATTAGCTCTGTCGCTATTTACAGGCTCCACCTTAGTGCATTCATTTCAGATTACCACTTGCCCTGCTGCAGTTTGTGGTATCATGAACTAACCACAGCTGAAACAAAAGTTGCAGTCTTCCCTTACATGTTCTCCTGTCCTGAGGAGAAAGCAGCAACTGAGATTCCTGAATCAGACCTGTTCCTCCACACAGACCTCCTCAGGCTTGCCACAGACAAGGGCTTGTTCCAGCAGATCAACACTGCACATACAACTTTATACATCACCTCATGTGCTTATACTTAATTATGAAACCTGTATTTTGAGCTCTATTTTTTTCTGTGAAGCAAGAGCTTACAAGATGCGTTAAACCAATATGGAAGAAGCATTTCTTCCGCCACAAGAATTCCTTGGCTGTATCCTGGAGGACAGAGGGCTAGGCTACATGACCAATGTGATCTATGACACATACCCATTAAAAGTTTAAAATAGCAGCTGTATTAATTTCCCCCCTACACTCTTCCCTTTCTCCCCAGGGGAATTTTAAGAGGGGTTCTGAATTGCAATGCAATATCAGACTTTTTTTATATGAAACCCAGGGTAAATGCAGTAATTACAGTAACTGGACTTACAGAAATCTTGCTGGCTTCAGCAGACGAATCTAATAGCTCCACACAGCATAAAATCTAAACATTCCTAGTTTTTGTCCTCTACAGATATTTTACTTCCACTAAATATGCTATTATGGAGCAGATGTGGTTCCTCAGTTTTCCAACACTGGCCACTTGCAGGTACATCAAAACCAGACCAACCACATAACCTGCTTGTCTCCTGACAAAAAGGGTGCTTTTGGAACAACTTGGTTCAGTCCCCAGTTCCCTACAGAGAATCCACATAAGACACCACCAGCTCCTGCCAAATACCTCAATACAAATTGGTGGCAAAGAGCACTGGCTTTCAGGCTACCCAGGCTAGAAGTTAATTCAGATCCAGTGCTGACCAAGGTTCCAGTCTGTCCCTACTCCTCTTAAACGTTACTAGGACAACCCCTAATGTATTATTTTTATTTGTTGCCTTTGCTTCTGTTGGCAGCCTCAGCTGCTTCTCTGACTTTGCTGCTCCAATCCCACCATACTACTGTCACCACTGGGAAGACCTGCTCAGATGAACTACTTTTTCTCACCCTCTGGAATTCCAGTAACATAAAGGGAGGTTGTACTCTCTGCTGTGGAGGGTAGGTCCTGTTTAATCACACTGTCACACCTATTAACTTCCCCAGAAGCACTTGAGCATCTAACACTGGAGACGGAGTTACACAACTACCAGCCAACTGTAGCCAGCCAGTACTATATTATAACACTGCACATTTACTCACAAACCCATGTTTGTGTCTGGACAAAGATTACAGATGAAATTATATGACTTTACTTGCAATGAAATAATTAAAACCCAATAAAGTATTTTCTAGTATGTGTTAAGTAACTGAATGAACTCCTCAGTGAGAACATAAAAGTTTTGGAGTAGCTCCTGAGGTAGAGATAAAAACACCAAATAGCCTGCTTACTGTCAGGAACCCCAGTCCACAATACCTACATGGATTAAAACTTCAAAGCAGCACTATAAAAACCGGGATCCTCTGGTACTCCACATCCCACAGACTGAAACTCGATGTAAATTCTACCAGGAACCAATAGCTCAAAAGGACTGAGGAGAATTAGCTGTCAATTTCCCATTGACAGAAATAAAACAATATACTGAGACCTCATGCTTATAAACAAATACATGTAACTTGTGTACACAACTCAGTCTTAAATAACTGCAACATACAATGGAAAGATTTTCCAGGTCTAAATGCAGAAGTTGCAGGCAGATCAGAAAAGGTTTGATTAAAGTAATTCAGGCCATAGAAAGAAGAGTTCCTGAATTATAAGAAGTTATAAAACTTGAAGATGACTTGAATAGTAAGAAGAGTTAATTACAAGATACCAACTTTCCTAGGCTGATTTCAGCTACGTGTCCTGACATTACCTATTGCCAATGGGGGATTAAAAAAAACCTGCAAAGAGACACTGAGCCACATTCACGTTTTTGGCTCCATGAAAGTCAATAAAGTTACAACGAATGTAAAGAAAGCCCATTATATTCAGAACTAAAATCCACAGCAATAAACACACACTGAACATGAACTTCAGTTTAGAGATGACACAGGCATTGCATAGGGGGACACACAGGAACAGAGCTTCTGCTTTCGTAGTGAGCTGCAAGAGTTCATACCAGAGGAGCAGCTATTCCAAATGCGTCAAGGAAGCTGTTTCCATCACTAAACCAGTTATTAGGGCTGTGTGCTCTGCAGCTTTTTTTAGTAGGCTTCTTTGGCCAAGCCAGGAAGCTGCACTATGAGCAGCTGATATTCCCAGGACTAGTAACTCCACCACAATTTTATTCTCTAATGCTCAAACTTCCAATGACTACGTTTACATCACAGAACCAGAGGGTAAGTATCACAAGTTCGTTTCCTGTGCCTACAGATTCTTTCCCACTAGCTTCACAAAACAACTTTTGTTACAATGGGATTTATACCGCTGTCCTTGGAAGCAGCAGATGGTCAGGATGAGATGCTGCCATCCACATTTTTCCCTTAGTCTGTGAAATTATCCACACAGCCTCCTGAACAGCAGAGGCACTTTTGCAGCTTAAGAGCAAAAGCACACTAGTTACAAGAGGAGAGAAAACAAGTCAAGCAGTAGCGTCTTTGAAAGGCTCTGAAATGGGCTGGATTTTATGGCAAGAAACACTGTCTCAATCTGATGTATGAATTAAATGTTGTACCTTATCAACAGGAAATATGAACACATTTCCTTCAATTATTTCCTCTTGCAAATCATTCCCTATAGGTCTAAAAGGAAACAACAGATGCACCCAAACATTTTTTTGATTATTTGTTAGCCTGTTCAAAAACTCTGTTGGGGTTTTGTTGGTTTTTAACACCTCACTATTTAGAAAAGATTTCTTGCTCAGAGTATTTGCAGTACTTTATGAACAGGCTGTATGATCACCTCAACCTTAAAATAGGGAAGTGAGAAGAAAAGTAAGGGCAGCTTCAAAGCTGTACCCACACTAAGTCATTGTTTTATAGAAGAGTTAAGGTTGGAAAGGACCTTAAGATCATCTAGTTCCAATCCCCAGCCATGGGCAGGGACACCTCAACTAAACCATGCCACCCTAGGCTCTGTCCAACCTGGCCTTGAACACTGCCAGGGATGGAGCATTCACAACTTCCCTGGGCAACCCATTCCAGTGCCTCATCACCCTTAAAGAACTTCTTCCTTACATCCAACCTAAACTTCCCCCGTTTTAAGTTTTAACCCATTACCCCTTGTCCTATCACTACAGTGATATACTACTATGCCACTATACTAAGCCTCCCCCCAAAATATAAACCCAGCAAGCACATTAACATGCAGTAGAGTCCTCTGTCCTTTGAATGCTATCTTGTACTGTAGGTACAGAAGGGCAGAATCCTGTTTGAGATGTATATGCATTTAAACTGAGGAATCTCTGACACCTCTAACAAATTTCCCAACCGATTTATACATAGAATCATAGAATAGTTAGGGCTGGAAAGGACCTTAAGATCATCTAGTTCCAATCCCCCTGCCATAAGCAGGGACATTGCCAATGTGTTTCTTGTATGTGTAAAATATCTACCATCTTGGACCTGTAACAGGACTCTCCTCCTCCAATAATATGAGAAGGCTGAAGGGCTGACACTCTTGGCTTGAATTGCTGGCTCATGTGTTACCTTCTGTTACATTTAATTGAAACGTGTTCTTGCCTAGAATGGCACGCTTGTGTCAACACAAAACAGGCTCAATGCAAGATTCACAATGAAATTCGAAACACTCTGTAGTGCACAAACATTGGAATCTGTGAGCTTGGTTCCAAATCCTTCCAGGGAAACTGCTGTCTGAGAAGTGTGCATCTGGTTTTCTAATCCCACTGAAGTTTGAAAGTATTCAGATCAAGCTTAACATTAAGCCCCTTCCCTAACAAGCAGGGCCAGGACCAAGGAAGTTGTATTTGCCAACACATCCCACGGTTTGCAATGCATCTCTGCTGTAAAATCCTGGTGGGTTTTTAACAAAGCTGGTGAGGGTGGTGTCAGTTTTAACCTTAAAGGGAAACTAAAAACAAATCCTTGAAGTTTACAATCACGTAAAATACAAACAGCTCAGGGAGCAGCCATTCAAGACAATTTCTCCTCTAATAACACCACAGTGGAGATAGACAAGGCTGACTGCAACTGCAATTACAGGCTGAGAAAACAAACTTCATTTATAGACTGCAACAAAACGGTGTTAAGTTTTCGGAACTGATGGAATTTTGGAACCACACAGGAAGAAAATAATCCTGATTCACGTTATAAAGACTTTTTGGTTATCCTTTTAAAACAATTCTTAAAAAGGCAGGTTTGCTTCCACAGAATCCTTTTAGTTTCATCTTTATTAAATACAGTGGGACATCTCCCACAAGCACAGTAAAAAAACATATTAAGCCTGAAGACAAGTGATGTTCTTTCTCAGCCATGGGAGAAATTTTTCAGTCCAGTAAGTATAACTTCAGAGTGAAATAAAAAAATGAGAAACTAATCAGGGCCATGAATCAGTATCACT
Source organism: Agapornis roseicollis (assembly GCA_002631895.1). Taxonomy (NCBI): domain Eukaryota; kingdom Metazoa; phylum Chordata; class Aves; order Psittaciformes; family Psittacidae; genus Agapornis; species Agapornis roseicollis. The sequence continues at coordinate 125,376 of NDXB01010362.1, forward strand.
GGGGAACAACAGGGCTATGCAGAACACGGATCTAAACCGCTATTAACATTAGAAATCCAGCCCGGGGATCTCACACTTGCTGATGAAACTCAGTGCCAGATGAGAAGACGCTGAGCGGGGTAGACAATTTTCTGCTGCCCTCTGCAGGGTAGCGTTGAGCATTGACATCTGCAGCTGCAGCCCAGAAGGCTCAGAAAGCAACCTGTGCTTTCCAGAGGAACTTCTAGAATTTACTGGTGTGTTGTTACTTCAACAGTAATCCGTACTCCATCTGTATTTATTAACACTGCATTTATAAATGCAAATCAACAATTTTACCCTAGTTGACGGGTCCATTATAGTCATGCTCATAGTCTGTGTTCCCAGATAAAGAAGCCACTACATATCCAAAGCTGGTAAACTGGACATAGCAAATTCTTGCTTCTATTCCAGGGTCAAGTGCGTGTTTTAACTAATGAAAGACTCGAAAAGCTGCACTCTCGGAGAGCCAGTAGCCCACAAAACACATAAACATTTCCTGCAACCTCAACACCAGGCTTCCACTCTTTGTTAGGTACTAAAACATAACCAGGAACTGTAAGATACCAGAAGACTCTTCCAAGATCTTGCCCTCATCTGCTCTCTAGGAAAAGATTAAACAAATATCACTGTCATTCACTTGCCCCTTCCAAACTGATGTGTAAATTATTTTGGACTCATACACTCGTAAACATTAACTCCTGACCTGAGACTAAACAAATATGCATGCTGTGCTCTAGCATCAGCCTATATCAAAGCCATCAAGAAGTTTTTGAGAGAGAAGTGAGTAATGAAACATGACCATTAGCTGAACATTACTGTTACTCAGGTGACCAGCCACTCAATCCACTTTCACATTTCGTTTGAGAATGTTTCTTTTAACCCCAGAACAAAGACAGAAAGGATACAGATCTAGTCCCAGCTATTGTCTTAGAGACTTTATGGACACATCTTGTGTTCCCAACTCTTCACTTGCCACAAACAAAACAAATGTATCAGCAGTATCAGGAACCTCAATGCACTACTGCCTGCAGGACAAAGATTGCATACTCCAAGACACTACATAAGTATAGGTATTTTCTTTTTCATTACATGTCTAATGTTACATGAGAATGTTACAAAGACAACTGTAAGACTGGATAATATGCCCATATACAAGAAGGTCTGATGTGGAGAAATCTTTGCTGGGAGGGAGTCTCAAGCACCCAGCATTCCTACTGGATGCAGCAGTCCCTACTATTTGTCCACACATGTATCATGTATATGTCATTCCTTTATAGTGGAATACATAAAAATAAACCCAGCTCATCCTGTATTTGTCACGGTTTGTTTTGTTTACACCAGCAGTAGATAGGGAATCACAAACTGCAACACAGAAACACAACAGAGAAACTGCAATGAGGAAGAGGTTTTAAAGCAATCAGCCATCCAAACCATTTGACAGCATCAAATTGAAAGGAAACTACAAGTTACATAGACACACAGTTAGTTAAAACTGACAAAGCCTGGCAGAGAAACTGAAGCTTTTAAGTTAAATGCTTCCTCTCAAGAAATTAATTAGCAACAACACAGATACCTATAGATAACAAACAAAAGTCCAGAAGTGCACTGACTCCTTACAGCTAGCACCCACACTCTCATTTCCAGAGGTCAAGTGTGGTTGATTTATAAACAGCTTGGATTCAGTCTAAGCAAAACTTCAGAGATGGCGAGTTCATTTCTGGCCTTATGCAGAACTCTGCAAGCAAGCCAAAGGACTTGACATGACTCAATCAGTGAAGAACATAATCCAACTCAGAAGCCAAACTTAGTTCTGACCATGGTCAACCTCATTCATCAGCATCATCAAACTGGCCAGCCTCAGTCATTCTCAATGGTGGCATAAAAGCAAGAGAAGCTGCATGGTGACAGGCTGGGATGTAACATGAATCATCTTGCCATGAGTATGAGGCCAAAGGATTATTTTCCTGAAAGCTTCCACAGTGGAAATCACCAGCATCTAAAGAAAATCAAAGAAAAGATTTAAAGCATGGGAGATACTGAAGAGAACTGGTGGTGCAGCGCAGCAGATTATTTTACAGATCTGCAGCACCTTGCAGTGAACCATTTCAATTTGATCTGCCAGCACTCGTGATGAGACCTACAAAGCAAACAGCTGAATTTGCCAACATCATCATTTTATGGAAAGCTCTTTCCACAGAGACCGTTTTCCCAAAAGCTCAGTGTTATACCTGGTTTCAGAATATCCAACACAGCTCTTACAGTGCATGCAGCTCTACATTTTCTCCAGGCATAAAAGGCTCATAAAATAACTACTTTTATTTACCCTCCTCCTTTCTGCTGTCTCCATCACCACATCCCAATTAGGAGCCCTCCAAGCCCTTTAAGAACTTGGTCACTGGACAGCATGGAAGAGTGAGATGCTGCAAATAACATTTCCACTCAGCTAGAATTAAGCCAAATAACCAACTTAGCACAAAAATAGGGTAAAGTCCTTCAACAGGAGCAAAAGATTCACAGCCAACAGACACTGAAAAGGACTGAGCAAATGAGTGTGGGGCAGCAGAGGCCCCAGCACAGTATATCCACGTGCCCACCTTCCAGCAGCACTGTCAAACAAGCCATCAAAGAAAACAGTTTTTAAAAGCTTGTAAAAACCCATAAAATGGCCAACCAAGGACAGTTTCATTTGTGGCAGTTAACAACTCAGGCACTTGTACTCATTATCCTTCACGAGCACCTGGATCCCATCATCACAGCTGCCTTAGTTTGTGATAATTTGAGAGCACAAGCTACAGGCAGGGATGAGTTAGTTAAATAAAGGAAAATAAGAGAACTTGTAATAACTGTAGTAGGAAAAAAACCCCACAAAAATATTCCATAAATTTGAGCAGATAAAAGATTAGAAGGAAAGCCCGGGATGGAAGAGAGAGAAACATCTGAAAAAGAAGTCTTTTTCTCAGACTATCCAGTGTGAAAAACTACTACTGTTTACATTCTAAAATCAGAATGATTTTAAAGGAAGGCTGCAAAAACTTCCCCACTTCCTTCTGTTATCAAACAATGGAACTTGAACACAACAGCCATTTACAGACTTAAAATAAACTGTGAATTGATAGTTCCTGAGTAAAGAAAAGAGTGTTTGTATTAATCACAAAAGATACACATTAATGAGAAGAAAATGGAAATGGTACTATTCTGTGCCAACAAACCCACAGCAGGTTATCAGCCACTGCTGGCTAAACGCCATTCACTTGCTCTATCCCAAAACACAGCCTGGCAAATGGAAGATTGAGACTCCTGTTCAACATGAATCACCGTAAAACAGTTTACGAACCGGAGGATTAATACAGCCCTAAAGATACAGATGAAACTGCTTCCATTCAATGCAACCTTTGTGCATGGGACCGATCACAGACACAACCACTTGAGAGGATTAAGCTTCAAGAAACAGTAAAAGCAAACAAACACACACCCTAAAAAACTCTCTAAGCCCACAGTAAAAGCAACAAGAAGCCAAACTCAGAGACTAAGCACTTGTACTGCTTCCACCCAAAGAAATCCATGCTGCAGAGGTACATTACGGTGTAGGGTCTGGATAGAATTTCTTCAAGGAAGAATTCCTTTTACACCAAAAAAAATTTAGATTCCTCCATGCACCACTCCATGTACCCTTCTCTTTTGCTTCAGAATAACAAAGATATACTACTGAGACCCAGCTTCTCCAGAGAAGCTCAATACACNAGATAGAATTTCTTCAAGGAAGAATTCCTTTTACACCAAAAAAAAATTTAGATTCCTCCATGCACCACTCCATGTACCCTTCTCTTTTGCTTCAGAATAACAAAGATATACTACTGAGACCCAGCTTCTCCAGAGAAGCTCAATACACACATACAATTAATTCTTCTTCCCATTCCACTGCCTAAGAATTCAATTGCTCAAGCACGAGTTTCAGGCTCATTTCAGAACACTGCCTTTAAATCCTGCATTTGACACCAAAATTATGCATTACAAATCCATGAGGCCAACAAGAAAGGTTGCTTGCCAAAACAGAACATGTGGTGCTACTTAAACCATTCTCCTGCAAAGAGCCTTCCACTGAACACATACTATTGAAAACTCAAAAGGAAGCACCAGTAAATTTGTACTTACCATAAGGACTATAATCCTCCAGCTCTTTATCCCAGTCTTCCACCTCGTGCACAGCAGCAGTTTGCAGCTCTGGATAAGTTACAGCCACAGACATACTGGACACTTCTCCATCCAAGTCTTCCAGGTCAGAATGCGCATGAACAGCGTGAGCAGGAGAGCCGCCGGTATCGCTTTCATTGTGAGAGGTATCAGAGAATTCACTTTCTTCAGACTCGCTATCAAGAGCACCTGGAATATTCTTCAGCAGACATTCTAAAACCAACAGAAAGAGGAATGAAACAGGAACAATTAAATGCTTAGAACACAATAATTCAGACAGGTATATAAATGCACTTTTTGACTAATGTAATTATAATATATGCATTTTCTTACATACATAGTATCATCACAGTGCTGTTCAGATGCTTGGGAACACTGGACATACTGCATCAACAGCAGCCTAGCCAGGATTTTCCCACACACTCTTGTTGAAATAGAACCCTTTAAAATAGGGCAAAGGAACCAGCAGCCTTGCTGGAACCACATTCACCTTCAGGTAGTTAAAACACAGGTATGCTGAAAAAACACAGCTCTGGCTTTGGTTTGGATTTTGTGGCTGTTTTGGGGTTTGGTTGTGGGTTCAGGTTTATTTTTAATGTACATAAAGGTTTTTTGGCAGTATTAATCACTCTTACACCTAGGCACACACCGATTATTTACATGCAAATTGTTTAGCGCAGTAACTGAAGAGGCATTTCCCATGCATCACCAAAAAAGCTTTACACATGCTCTTCTAGGTGTATTTCCTCAAGCACAGTATAAGTTTAATTACCCACTTGCTTTGTTTTGTCCTACTATTTTAGGCTTACCTTTTCTGGGCTTCCAGGTCATGAGTTTTCTCTCATTTAGCAGCCGCTCCTCCTCAAAGCTTTCAGACTCAACGGCACCAGCCATCACCTACAACACAGTTGAAAGGAATCCAGTAGCACCTTTGATTCCTCCTGGGCTTCTACTACATTTAAATGTTTCTGAGCCCTCCAGCCTTGCTATTTGTTCCCTTGATGAATCAGAGGTTTAAAACCAGGTTTTAAAAGGCTTTCCATTCAGAGAGCAAACCCGCGAAAGGATGGCTCACGCTGCTGCCATCAGTCACCCCACACAGCCTCCTCCCTCACAGCCATGGCCGCTCTGCCATGTTGGGAGCGGGTCCCAAACCTTACCCAAAATGCACCCATTTGCCAACAGCAGCAGGGTGTGTAAATTACAAAAGTAATAAGACACAAGGAGCGGAATGGGTACAAGCACCAAAGACGANAGCGCAGCCTCCTCCCTCACAGCCATGGCCGCGCTGCCATGTTGGGAGCGGGTCCCAAACCTGACCCAAAATGCACCCATTTGCCAACAGCAGCAGGGTGTGTAAATTACAAAAGTAATAAGACACAAGGAGCGGAATGGGTACAAGCACCAAAGACGATGAACCCCACCTTACAGGAGCCAACTGTACCAAGGAGACGGGACAGAGACCGATCCTCCCACAGCCGTCTGAGGGGCTAAAAATGGCGGCCGCGCAGGTGGAGAGCACAAGGTAAGACCTCAGCGGCCCCCTGAGGCGGGGCAGGGGAAGGTGCGTTATCCCCCCCGCTGCAAGGGTGGATTCGCTGCAGGGCAGCCCCTGCCCAGGCTGCGGGAAGCCGGGCTCCCAGAGCCAAGGTCAGACCCGCTGCCAGGAGGGACCTGACAAGGGTCCCCACCGCGAACAAGGGCAAAGCACCACGTACATCGAGAAGCCCACACCGACGAGTCCCGCTGCCCGCCCGGGTCATGCGAGGAAACCGGGCGCGCCCTACACCTGCGGAGCCGGCGGCGCAGCCAGCCGCGCCATGCCGGGCGTGCGCCGGGAGCCGTCCGTCGGTCCCATCAGCAGCACCTGCGCCCCAGGCCACGGCAGCCCGCGGGGAAGGGTGGCTGCGGCTCGGCACCGGCTGACCGAGGAGCGAGGCGCCGCGGGACCCCCATCCCGTCAGGGTCGGTGTGCAGCGCTACGGCGTCCCGCGCCCCGCTGCAGCGCAGAGCCTGCGGCCTGTGCTGCTCGGACACACGGTGCAGAGCTGCATTGCTACTGGAGACGGTGTGCAGCGAGGAAAAGCCTGACCAGAGGGCAAAACAACCGGAGAGAAAAGGCGGAGAAATATTCAGGAGCGGTAAGAAAGCGCCTTTGCGCTCACAAAGGTGTAGGTAAACATCGATGCCTTTGCAGGCGCTGTGCCTTTTTAATCTTGGCAAAAGATAACCCCCTCCTGCAGGCCTCTTGCTGGAAGTGTGTGCAGAGAAAGCACCCGGCGGTGCGTACTGCACCAACGGGCATCAGCCAGACCTGCTCTTAGGAAATAGACATGGGTCAACAAGGGTGCTGCAGGTAGTGGAGTGAGCGGCAAAGCTCCTAAGAAACCAGCACATGTCAAAAGCCCGCTTTCAGATGCGGTGCTTATCAGCTTTGTTGGATTGCAAACAAAAAAACACCAACCAACCGAAAATAATTCCTCCAAACCCACATTTATGCACTTAAAATTGTTGTGCACCTGAAGAAGGAAGTGGTTCAAGGGAAGGAATAACATAATAAAGGGCAGACAGGATATAAAAGCAGTGATTACTGGGGAAGGAGTTGGGGAAAGTAGGATGCCAGACACGAGGCATCTGAGAAGTAGTAGGAAGATAGATAGCCTTTTGAAAAGAGGATTACAGATGACTTCAAGGCACAGAAACACCACTTGATTTTAGAGATCATTTCTCCAGTGTTCCGCTTTCCATTATTCAACTTAGTAAGATACAAAGATCTCCCACAGGTGCAGTTTCTGTGGGTTTGGGTTGGACTTTTTTGATATGCAAAAAAGCTTTGCAAGGTAAAAGCTGATGCATTGTGACTGTTCCATCTGAAGGTTTAGGCAGGAGGAAGTGTTTGCTCTCAGAACTCTCAATGAAAAACACCCTCAGAGGCACCTTTGTTTTCTCCTCTTAAGTGTGCACCTGAACTTGCCCCTGGCAGAAGCAACACCAGAAACAACTGCAATAGGACAGATTGTTTTTTCACACATGCAAGAATGTAAAGTTACATTTTAATGAGATCCTGGAATATTTATTTATTTTTGATATTTATTTTTGTACAAAGTTATTACAAAACAAATGTACACTCTCATGTTGTAGCTATCCATAATGTTTCAGAATTTTCATAAATGTCCAGTTTGCAGTAAAGTGTATTTGGAAACAAAGTCTTCCACCAGGTCCCCCTGCAACATCTTCATAGCTCGCCAGTGGATGCTCCCGCAGTTTTCTGGTTTGCCTTGGGGATGATTTAACTCCTCTTTGATATAATCCAGCCAGAGATCTTTAACAGAAAAAGAAGTTCTGGTTATGTTTTGATTGGTATGAACAAACATACCAAACCTGACCTAGAAACGTTCTGTAAGTGTCCTTGATGTTAATGCAGTGAGGTTTACTTTGGGAAATTACAGCCCCCTGCCCCTGAGGACCAAAGCCTGGGTTCTATTTCCAGTGCAACAGTGATGTCTTAAAAATAATGCTGTAATAATTGAGCTGTTCACTTTCTTAAAAGGAATACTGCAGAAATCTTGATTAGAAACACACAGCCCCATAGAGTCTGCAAACCCAAATTCAAGGTGATATCTCCCTGCCAGCCAGAGTCAAAATGCTGATGGTAGTTCTGCTGAGGCCATCCCACTGTGAACACCGGGGGCTGAAAGTGAAGGGTCACTGCAGGGTGTCATGCTCTTAATGGCACAGCAGCAATCACAAGGGCAGAACAAACAGCTAACTTTTGAAATGGATGGAAATAAAAGCAGCAGCATGGCATGAATAAATAAATAAATAAAACCCCCTTACCAGAACCTGTTGAACCAAACTCTCTCAAGGCACGTTCATAGTATTCTCTCAGATGGAGCATTTTGCAGGATTCCTAACAAAGGAAGGTATTAAAAGGCCGTTTATTTTGTACAGAAGTGAATCTGCAGCTTGATTAGACTCATACAAAGAAAAAAGAGTCACGGTAATTACATGCACACACGCACACTGCTAAAGATTAGTTACCATGGAACTTGGCTTTGTGTTCAATGCTATGAATCAACTTCAGAAGACAAATATGAGCTGATCACAAACTAATGACACGACTCATAAGCACTCTATTTCCTATTTAAATCCAACATCAGACGTGTATTTTACAAGTACAAGCCATTAATTAGATACTTACTTGCTCCTTTTCTATTTGGATCATCTTCTTGAAGAAGTCAAGTGAAAATGGCCGATTTTCACACAGGCTGAAGTACAAACACAAACAACTTTAGAATTCAAGCCTTTTAACACCTGCGCGAGAACATTCAGGTTTGAAGATTTTATTTGTCACCTGGTAAAGACTTTTTTCACTTTCTTATAACCACCATTTCTGTAAGTCCAGTCAAGGTACATTTCTTTCATAGTCGCAGATTCTGCAGGAGTTGTGGCCTGTAAGGATCTCTGCAAGTTTAAAAGCAAAAATGAAGCTACAATTAAAATGCTTATAAGCCTATGTCCAACTGGGTTTTGGTAACATACATAGCTTTTAGTTGAAATTCTATAATTTGTTACATGTTCCATCCACATCCGTTTATTTACACACTGACATAAAAAGTAGAATGCTATTAGCTAAGTACCTGATAGAGAGCTTCTGTGTCCTCCTTGCTGTTTGTGCCTTCACTCCATTTCACCCAGAGGGTCCATAATGGCAAAGCACCCTGAAAGGTAAGCAGGAGGGGAATCAAATATCAGAGGTTTCTGGCCCAAGACTAATATATGCAAGTCAATAAAACCAGCACAGACCTGAGATTTCACATGCTTAACAGCTTCTTCAAAACACTGGGTCACATCATCGCTCTTCAGCTGGATCAGCACCTGCAGCCTCATCTGCCAAGTTTCCACTGACTGGCTGAAGCGCTTAGTTGCAGCCGCTGCTACCTCTGTGGCCTTCTCAAACTGGCTGGACTCGAGTAGTAGTTGAACCTAAAACCCAGCAGATACAGCTGATCACCACAAGACAAGACATTTTCAATACCTTGTTAAAAAGCAAGGTCTTGAATGCAATACTGCCCACCCTTCTATCTACTCAGCATGGTAAAGACATGGATGTAAGCAATGTAGGACAATCTCACAAGCTATTTTTCTGTCTGCTCTTACCCACTGCTTATAGAGAGCTTCTGACAGCAAATTCGATTCATGGGCTTTGTGGAACACAGTCAGTGTCCTCTCCAGCCTCTAAAACCAACAGAGAAGAAAACGTCAAGTAAATATAGATGATTCCTGCATACACCAGATCCCAGCATTACCAGAAGCCCAGCAGATTTTATGTATCAACACATCACTGAAATACAGTAAGTTACATATCTAATGTTTTAGATATCTGCATACATTCTGAGATAAGGGGGATATCTGAGCATTTGAATTACATCTCTTCCTTAAGGACTGAAAGAACAACATAGCAATGTTCTTTTACTGTATTAAAAGGGAACCAAACTGCACTGATTTGCACCCAAGCACAGACATGTAATTAAGGCGCTCGCATGCCAGCACCTAACTTAGCTTGGACTCATTTGCAAGAGTCCTTTTAATTCCTCCTCTTCTCTGAACAAGACAGATTTGCAGGACTTTCAGTGAACACGGACACATTTGCACTCTTAACTTTCACCCAAAGAGGTCACTGTACTGACAAGGCTGGTTTATATCAGGTTATTCATGTTCAGGCAGGCCACATGTGAGCCTGACAGTAGAAGTGATCCCCTCCAATGGGGACTAAATGATTTTTAATGATGGCCACAGATATTTCTGATAAAATGTCAAAATACCTCTGCTTTGTCTGACAGATTACAGAAGTCAGTCAAAATAGAGATGATCTGTTACTATCCTGTCCTAATAAGCTATTACCTTTTGCTTTAATCCTTGACTGTTGGTTTTTCTGTTGTATCTCTCTAAGCAAAAAGTGATGTAGCATTTCCACATGTCCTCTGGAGAATCAAAGACACAATATCACACTTTACAGAATCACAAGAGTAAGCACAGATATTTGTCTAAAAGGATTACAGAGAATCCAAGCACTAAATGTTAATGCCAACTTTTATAATACAACATTTTAAAACAGAGACCCCACATCCAAAACAGGAGCATTTTTAAATGGCTTCCCAGTGTAAGCTGCAGACATTAACTCTTTATAAAGAGCTGGGGCTTCAGCACATGGCTGTCACAACTGATGCTCAGTGCACCCTTTGCCTGTAGTTCTCAATGCATCTCTGCAAGAGAGAGGACGCTCACAGGCAGCTGAGAAAAATCCTTCTTTGTCGGCCTGACTTTGGCGTGACAAGTATTAGAGGAATGGAGCCCCTCTCCTGTGAGGGGAAACTGAGGGCTGGGGCTGTCAGCCTGGAGAAGAGAAGGCTCTGGGGACACCCAGCTGCAGTCTTTCAGTACTTAAAGCTTATAAGATGGGGACAAGCTTTTTAGCAGGGCCTGTTGCAACAGGACATGGGGTAATGGTTTTAAACTAAAGAAGGGCAGATTCAGTATAGAGTATGCTCAGGTAACAGGAAAACACGTTAAAATGCAGTCAGAACTTCTCACCTGTTGGCACTGCTCCCACTGCCTCTTCGAAGACCGCAGAACACCGTTCCTCTCTCTGGGTCATTTCAGTTACTTTCATCTGCTTTGTGGTTTGTTTTGTGGACTGCTTGGACTCCATGTCCAGCTCACGACGGGCCATGTAGTCCCATGTAAGAGGATCATCAGCATACATGGTCTGCAAACTAAACACACCTTGTTTGTAACAGCCCTCAAAAACCATTCTTTTGCTTAGAAGGGCTGTTGTATTTGTACAGGAATATATATGATTTCTAAGTAACCAAATGCCAGAGAAAAAACATTTTACCTTCCCATAAGAGACAGACAAAATATAAGCCTATTTTGTTGTTTTATTTAGTATGTATGTTCTCCAGTAACAGAGTGAACTGGACAGGAAGCTTTTGAGAGAGATCTTTCAAGAGAGGAACAAGTGGAGATACTGAAGATGCAGGAGAACTACAAAGTACACAAAGTGACAGAGCACTGGAACAGGTTGCCCAGGGGGGTTGTGGAGTCTCCTACGTTGGAGATACTCAAGGCCTGCGTGGACAAGTTCCTGTGTGATGTAATTTAGGTTACCCTGCTCTCACAGGGGGGGTTGGACTAGATGATCTTCTGAGGTCTCTTCCAACCCTTAGGATTCTGTGATTCTGTGAAAATTGACAGTTCCTGCAGTCAATTCACATAAAAGAAGTGCAGTAGTTATTCAGTGACAACTATAGAATCATAGAATAGTTCGGGTTGGAAAAGACCTTAAGATCATCTAGTTCGAACCCCCCTGCCATAAGCAGGGATACCTCACACTAAACCATGCCATGCAAGGCTTCATCCAACCTGACCTTGAACACTGCCAGGTCACTAACTGAACCGGCACTAACTGAACTGAACACTAACTATACTTTAAGTTTTTCTGAGCAGCTTCTCAAAGCCCTTCTGACATTATACACAAGTATCTTTTACTAGCAAGCATGCTTGCTCATGTTTTGTTTTTGTTAAAGCATTTCCTAGAGGCCTTAACATTCTATTTCTCTAAAGGAACAGCTTTTAGTTGTTAACCTGCCAGCCCGCTATCAATTGGCAAAGTTATGAGAAATGTGTGTTAAAAACCAAACAAAATGAAGTAAAAATACCCACAGTACAAAGCCAAACCTCACCCTTCCAGGATTTCTTTTTGCAGATCTTGGGTAAAATCAAAGAGCTTTGCAATGGAAAGCACAGCCAGATGGAACTCAGCACCTGTATTTCAAGAGAACAACAAAAAAATAGTACCAAATTATTATTATTATGGAATTATGAAATTTTACCAAGCCTGGTTAATCTAAAGTGATTTAACCTGGTTTAGTTTTAGTCTGAATTCTTACCTCTTTGTCATAAGTGCTGACTGGTTGTGATCTAATGTGCAGTAAACAACAAAGCAAGAAAGGTGTAATTCTGAACAGCCCTCCCCTTGGTGTTTTTATACAAACAAGTTTGGAGGCTGTAAGCCCAGTATCTATGTCACTTCAGCCCAAAAGCCTGCAGGAAAGCTGTGAAAATGAGACCTATCAGCACTATTCATTTATATTTTGGCATTATCTAGGTTCTGCTGAAGAAACAGTGTATTTGAAAACGCATCTCAAGTGTGTACACTGGAGCTAAGTCTATCTGTATTACCCAGTAGCTGAGTTAAAGGTGACAATCATCCTAATGAATAAGAAACATTAAATCACCTTTAATTTTCTGAGCAGCATCCCTGTAGATTATGCGAGCCATTTCCCCATTGAGAATCTCTTCAGGATAGCTGAATTCCCCCTGTAATATCAAGCATAACATCACTGAAAAAATTGGTTTCCTTTCAGTGACCATTTCTGCAAACATGGAAAAATCATCAGAAGATATTAATGTTTTTCTTTATCTAATTTGTGTAACTGTGAATAAGTACAAGACAGTACATTTAACTGTTCTTTTTCAGAAACTACTAACTTTCCAACTGTGGGATGTAACAAAAGACTTCATAAATGTAAAGAAAAATCACTGTATGAGCTGAGCATCAGCAAACACTTGAACAGCTTAACACAGGCACAATACAGGAACAAAAGCTTTCCCTGAGCTGTTCTCAAACAAGCCATTAATACAGATTCCTTAGAACTGCACATTCACGTGTGAACCTACCAAGTTCATCTTTGCTTGTTCAAATACTTTCTTTTCCTTCCTTTGTTTTTCAGCATTCATCAGCTCCATTCTGAAATACTGCAAGAGAATGAAATTAAATGACTGTTGGGGAGGTGATAAATCATAAACCATCTGAGTCCAAAAAGGGGGTTAAAGCAAACTCTGAAGAGCTACAAATCAGACTTTGCCAACATCCCACATATGTCCAAGAGCCTTAGTTTTTGAAGGCCTGTGCCTGTAGGTATCTGCCCTACAGATTTACTTTCAAGTTTCCCACATGCAGAAATTAACACTTTAAACCTTACCTTGCCCTCAAAAACCCCCACATTCCCTAGCAAAGGCTGGGGATGGCAGATCTCATCTAAAGAACTCCTAGCAGACCTTACAGTACTTTAGAAGGGAATTCTGATACATTTGTCTATAAGCAGTGTAAACCCCTCACTTTGCATACATACACATAGGATTTGCTAAACTGAAAATTGGTACCAGTACAAAGTTTGGGGTTAGATGCTTTGGTTTATCTTTTTTTTGACAACATTCCCAAGTGATGAGGAAACAAGTTTTCTCCAGTTTTCTCACACTGATCTCAGATATGCTGGACTCATTTCTCTGACTGATCAAATAACTGGTCAGAGAAGAAAACCAGAACTCACCTCTTGGTAAAGTTTTGGGCACTCTGGGTGGAAGCGCAGAGCACGAAGGAACAAGTGCCTTGCACTTTCTGATGAGAGTCGTGTCTCCATTTCCCATTTTGCTGCCATAATCCACAGTGCTGCAATAGGTAATACAAATGAATTCATTGTAAGGCAAAGCAAGTGGCTGGTCACGAGAACCTCTTTTGAAGCTGCTCTCCAGCTTGGTTTTGTTTGATGCACCCACCCCAAGAAAATTCATAAGCTCAGCTACAGACTAAGACTGATTATCTCCCATATAAAACCAAGATAAAGGACAGATCTAAGCAGCGAGGCAGATACAGGAAGTTTACTCTTGAACAGCTACAGATCCAGTGATTTATAATGATGTCTTCAAAACCCAAAAAGCAGTCTTGAGTATTTAACATCTCTCACCTCCAAAATATTTAGCTAAACCTCAGCCTATCTGGGAAATGGTCATTCAGACCATGAAGCCTCCTACTTCACATCCCTTTTGATTGCTCAGTACAACGCCTTTCAGAGCCCTTTTCTCTGAAGCTGCAGCAGGGCAAAGAAAGCAGAGCAGGAACTTTTACCCTAGCAGTTTGAACTAAGCCCTATAAGAATTTAAACCAGCACCATACCATCTATACTGAGACATTTATGCAGCGCTTGTTTCATTTTACCTGGTTTATTGGGATGAATGGCCAGCAGGGAAGAGAACACCTTACTAAGCTCATGTTTTGCATTCTGTAAAAGAAGTTTTGTTTTACTCTCTCTAGTACCATCCAACCACTAGCACCAAAGTTTCATTATGAAGGTTACAAGTTGTAATGCAACTGTACTGAAGAAGACATTTCTCTGCCACTTTATCTTCAGTAGCAAGTTTCTCATTTTTATTTAATACTGACCAGCTTTCAAACGTTACCAGGCTTGACCAGCACAGTTAACTCAAACCTTTATCAACTACATAGCTAACACCAATGTGCCCCAAGCCACAAACATACAGTCTCATTGACTACTTTTGAGGTAAAGACTGCACTTCTTACTTTGGCCGCTTGGCATTACTCTGAGAGGGTCACCTTCTTCAGCACAGGACAGATAATGACAGAATGTTAATCATAACCTGAAGACTTGCACAGGTAAATTTACAAAGTACTGAATTGCCAGAATTATACTTTTCAGCATAGAAGAAATATAAGAAATGTTTGGAACAAAATCACAATTCATGGACAGGTGATCCAGTCATTCCTGCAAAGGTATATCCAATATTAAAAGTATATCCAAACACAAATCCAATATTCGGCTTCTCCCAAACCAAACAGTACTCCACATTCAATGCACTCAGCTTCACCCCTGTCACCTGCAAGCATCAGTTTCACACTAATTCATTCCAAGTCAAATTCTACACTTACATCAGTGAAAATCCCAGGCAGCTCCAATACTACGGTCAAAATTATTTCAGTATTACAGCATGTGGCAGTCAAGTCTGTACCCTTGTCATGTAATTCATGTAATTCAATCACCTGATTTAGCACCAGTCCAGCACCTTCACTCAGATAAAATCAGCATTTTGAAAACTCACCCACTGTTTGCAAAATGCAATGTGTGAAAGCCAAAGCTGGATATCTTCCTGTTGGAAATGCAAAGGGGGAGAGAATCAACCTTACAATAAGGCAAGCACAAAATCAGTTGCACACTGACAAGCAAACAATATGCCCTTGGTCTTATGACTTGGTGTACAGATAGAAGGAATTCTGAATGTCAAATCCCTTTTTTTCCCCACAGATCTTCAGATTCCTCCAGAACATCCCAAGCAAATAACCTCCACATCTCAAGTGCCTCTAAGCCTCTCCACTCAAATCTATGTTACACTGAACCCAATACAGAGCTCACTATAACATGTCCTGAGACAAACACGTACCAAGACAAGCTTTTCCTGAAGCAGCTGAAAGTTTTTCCCCATTCTGTTTGTAGTCCTTACAAGCAGACAGACCAAACTCACACTGCAGTATGTGCTATAGACAGTTGAGAAATAATGACTTGGGAAAGATAAAATATTATTTATATATGAAAAACGTTTCTCCCAAATGAATTATCTCCTTCTAGGGCACTGCAAACCATAAGACCAAACATCCACTTAGTTTTTCTGCTACATTCTATATTACTGCAAATATTGGTGGCAATAACAAGGTGATCATTTTACACACCAAAAAGGCATTTTTCAATCTATCAATACAAATAAACAAACTTACTTTCCATTTTCCTGTAGCACGCTTGAAGAGGCAATGGACTCTGTGCAGAATAGAGTTCTCAATTTCATCCTTCTTAAACGAATACCCAATGCGCTAGGAGGCAAAAAGGAAGCATTAGTTTTACTGCAATAGCAAATTTGCCATAAGGTATTTTGCACAGTGAATAACTGACAAACTTACTGCTCTTCTCTTCTTGATCAGCTCCAGCAGATTAACTTCATACTAGAATGGGGAAGAAAAAACCCAAAACATTTAAAAGCAAATGAGGAAATGCATAAGGAAAAAAATACAGATCAAGATTTTTATAGCTAATCAGGTGAGCAGTAAAATTCCACCCAGGAAAGCTAAAGTTGCAAGGTTTTGGCTGGATCACTACATTTCTAAGGCTGACTGAAACTGAGTACTTGTATTGCACATGGCATTTCCGACTTAAGCTATCAGCACCTCATATTCCTCGAGTCACAATGCACAAGCCAAACTTGTAACACTGCAAGAAATTAATTACACTGAACTGCAATCTGCACATCACATCAAGGAACTGGGATTTCTGAATCCCTGCAGAGAAAAGAAACTATAGGGAAAAACACAATAAGAAAGACCCCCTCATCCCGACCTCAGGCACCAACTCCTGGCTGTGCTGCGTGCTCTAGTGTGTCCTGATTAAGAGCCTGTGCTAATAAATGACTTCCAGGGGAACACCAGGGCCTCAGTTCCTACGTGGGTAACTAGAAGACCCCTTCACTTCTAACTGCGCTGGATCTCCACCTCGGGTTCGCACGCCCTGCTGTCAGCAAAGCCTACCTGAATGTAAGTAATGAAGTCCTCTTTCCGCAGCGCTCGCCGCTGTATCTTGTACTCCAGAGCCGAGGCCTTCCTCAGGACGGCCCTGCGGGAAAGGGCCATCAGCGAGCGCATCCAGCGCGGCCTCCCCGCCAGCGCTCGCTACCGGTGTCCGTGCAGGCGGTGCCGCCGCCTCCCGGCTCACCTGACCTCCTTCCGTGTGAAGAGCCCGACCCGCTCCAGCTGCTCCAGCTCCGGGATGCGATCCTCCAGCCGCTGCTCGATGCGCTCCGCCATGGCTCCGACACCACACGGGCCTCACGCGTGCGCCCGCACCGCCGCCACTGCCGGCCTTCCGGGGCGGGCCCGCGCCGCTCTGCCGCCCCCTGCTGGCTGCGCCGCCCTTTCGCCGGGCGCAGGCGGTGTGTGGGGTGTCGGCCGCAGCTGAGGTGAGCACATGGCTTCGGGTGGGATTCCTGCGGGATAAACCGCTCCTGCGCTCTCCTACGGGACTTTAATTCTGGGATTAACAACAACATTGAGTCCAGAGGAGGCCACAAAGATGCTCCGAGGGCTGGAATACCTCTGCTATGGAGACAAACTGAGAAAGCTCCGGGAGACCTTAGAGCAGCTTCCAGTGCCTAAAGGGGCTGACAAGAAAGCTGGAGAGGGGCTTTTGACAGGGACATCTAGGGACAGGACAGGGGGGAATGGCTTTAAAATGACAGAGGGGAGAGTGAGATCAGACATTAGGATGACGTTCCTGTGGTGAGGATCGCTCCCTCCCAGGGGAAGAGGCAGAGGCTGTTTCTCAGACAGCATGCACAAGGACAAGAGGACTTCTGGCATGGCACTTTTCATAGCTAAGAGCCAAAAAAGCTGTGGGTGATCCTTCCCTATTTTGATAGTAAAATGGCTTCAAGCATGGTGCTGAGGACAGAGCGAGAACTTGAGCAACTGACTTCTGTTAAAAACACCCATAAGACAAAACTGAAGTACAACCAAGAATAGCGGTCAGGTTTTTTCACCTGCCATGACTTGGATTCGTAGTGGTTCTTGTCAACATTAGGCACCAATTAAAACACGCATGAGTTCTTAGTGGGAGAGGTTTAGCAGCTTTTCACTCTGACAGGAAACAGTTGACGCTGTTTTCCAAGAAGTGATTGAACAGGAAATGGAGAGTCACCATCCAGCTACGAGACCAAGAGCTGCAGTCTGCTACGTCCAGAGCGTGGTGGCTGGAGCAGGTCTGAACCACAGCTGCCTGGAGCAGAGGGACCCCTTACCCACTGTGCAGGAACAACAGCAGTTCCCAATGCTGCTGTCCACCCTGGAGGCTCCCACATCCTGTGCTGCACTGCCACAGTCCATGGGTCTGCACATCACAATGCTAGCCAGTCTCCTTTATATACTATCCATTTACTACCAACTTGTTATACTCACAATATTCACACTAGAATTGGCAAAACTCAACTAGTGGCCCAGAGCCATCCTGCAGCAGAAGAAGGAACTCCCCACAGTGAGGACAGCCAGAGCAGGGATCAGAACAGCCATCCTGACATAAGCCAGCTCCATGTGTGAGCCAGAGCCTTCAACCTCCTGGAGCCTAAGTGTCAGTGAGTTCACCTCCCTTAAGTTCAGCTTCCAGGAAAGCAGCACAATAGGTAATCCTTCCCAAAACAGTAGTGTAGAATGTTATTCATCATCATCATCAGAAACACTTCTTAAATATATTTGGTTTCTTTTTTTGGAGATTGACCAGCTCAAGCACGTTCTTGAGTAAGTCCACAGGCTACCAAAATAGTACTTAAGGAGGACTACACTGGGCCTGAAAAGCTACATTAGCATACAGATTCACTAAGCAAGAATGTGATTGGAATTACTACACTTGATGGCTTAACTTATGTGGGTATTTCTGCATCTGACTGCATGATTTTCTGATGTAAAAGCATTCTCTATTTAGAGCTTATTTGTCACAGTGCACTTAGGTCACAACAGTTATACAACCAGACCACATGCAGTGTAGGAGTTCAAAGCTTAAAAAGTTGACATCAGTCATTACCTGGAAACCTCTGGGAAATTCTGTTTCTGTTTTCTTCTTCTCCTCATTCTTTACACACTGATGTCTCCTTTGGCTGAAAACCAGCAACTGTGAGATACAAACATGAACAAGTCTTCTGAAATGTTGTGGTTGATGATTCTATCAGTCTGAAAATACTGTTTTGTGATCAACTCCCAGTGAGTAGGGAACTTTGAAACTCAAACCCCACCACCAAACAAACAAGCCATGGCTGTTTTATTAACACAGATGATAGAGAAGTCTGTGTACCTCAAAGGGCAACAGCGACCTCCACCTTGAGTTGTGCTGCTGGGAGAATTCAGTCGAATGCACGTATCTATCGACTGGTCTTTGACAAATGTGAGAGCTGTCCACAAACTACCCCCACACGGGTAACAATGTGTGCCCAGCAATGCCTCTGAGGGCATTAAATCCCTTGTTAGCACTTGTCAAAGCACCACAATATCATCCCATAGAAGCATATAGGCACAGCACAAACCACTCTGCAGGACCCATCACTGCGGGACTCAAAGGAAGAAAGAATGGTGTGCACCAAAACAATAGACTCCCCAAGTTTCCAGTTTAAGGGCCCAGTATTTCCCACTCAAAACCATGGGCACAAAGTAACAGTAAGATTTAAAGTACCGAACGTGCTGATGACTTCACAGGATTATTTACAAATCAAATAGATCACAAACAGACTCAAAACATTGTGTGTTCCTTCAGAAACCCCTTCTTTCCTGTAAATGGAACAAGTACAAAAATACAAATGCCTTTCCTTTTCTTCCTCCCCAGCAAAACAATCCTTAGAACAATTAACATAACGGACTGTCAGAAGTGTTCAAACCAAAGTGACAAACGCAGTGAGTGGCAGGCAAGCCCAGCCCGACCCACCAGAACACTGCATGCAGGATTTGTCATGCAAATCAAAATGGAACCTGACATGCTCTTTGTTCATTTTCCTTTCAAAAAATCTACTTTAAATGCCTCCCATGTGCCTTGTTTTGGAAGCTGACATTCCAAATGCATCAGTGCAAATTAAGGGAGGGATCCATTACCAATAAAGACGTTGGGATACAGAGAGTTTAAACAAACCTTATTGGGAAGACTGGAGGGAGAGCTGCTGCAGTTTGCACCTGTAGGGTCACTCTGTTCACTGCTGCTGCTTTTATGAAGCGTCTTTAGAGAAACTCCATCATTTGCAGGAGTTCTCACAGGATGACAGCTTAATATTTCTAGATTATAGTCTGCAAGCAATGGATATACTGTGAATTAGGAGTAACAGCAGTGTTCTTGCTTTAAGTCTTATCTATATTAAAATGCATGATGGTTAATGGGCATATTTAATATTTAATTAAATATTAAAAATATTTAAGTTTTTGATATAGATGTATCTTGTTTATTTCAGCTGGTTTACTACCTGAATGCATAAACAATTCCAACTCTTCAGAAGATACCACCAGATGCACAGCATTTCAGTTAGCTTGCACTGTATGAAGATAACTTTTAAACAAGAGTGGTGTTCTGAGTTCATGAAAATAATAGGGAAACTTCTGCTAAGCCAAGCCAGGGGTTCAGCCTTAGGGACACATTGTTAACAAAGCCCTCAAAGCATTTTCTGAGCATGTGGGGCTTTGGTTTAAAAATATATTAACACAACTGTTAATAAAGCAGCTTGGAATTTACTCTACAAAATAGCCTAACCCAGATTTAGGGCTATATTAACTTCCCTAGTCTTGTTACTAAAACAATTTACATGATGATTTGTTTTCACTTCTGCCAAAACCAGCTGTCAATCTGCATCAACAGTGCATCAACACTGCCGTTTCACTCTCAGCCTCCACAAACTTATACTGGAGACTATAGAGTTGGTCAGTTGGGCTGCTCCATACCTACATTAACACTGGTACATGTACCCATCCCACATCAATGTTATTTTCATCATTCTGGTAGACATATGGTTGTGTTTGTCAATGCATTGCTTTACTCTTGCAGCATTAGAGCTGAATGATTCCTGGAATTTCATTCACTTCTCTTTTCCTCAACTATTATTGGTTAAAAAAATCCAAAACCATTTTCATTCAATGCCTTAACAGAACTGTTATCTGAGAATTTACTCTTACATATAGTCTCTTAAAAAGACAAGACCTTTACATTCTTCTTTGCTTTAGCTCTGAACTTGGAATTTTTATGAATTAGATATTTCCTCCTACTTATTTTGAGGCATTCAGCTTCTTTTCAACTGCCCCAAAATCTGAACATCTATACACAGGGCACTTTCAGTGAGGGGGAATTGCTTCCATGCCAGTTCACATCTGGTATCCAGTACAAGATCCATATGTTTACCCAGGGCCTCCAGAGGCTTGTACAGTAGTGGCTATAAGTATGCCTTTTAATTTGATTTTGTCATTTGGCTGGTTAGTAGGTAGTTGTCAGCCTAAGTGCAGCAGGGCAGTTATAACTGGTCAGTCATCATATTCTAGTTGTCAATTCCTAATCCAGTGGAATATCAGTCACATTTCAACAATTCAAAACTATATCAGTCATTTCCTACATCCTCCTAAATTGTCAAATGCATTGCTTCAGTACCCTTAATTTAATATTATTTCTTGCATGTACATTTGTACTGAGGATTGTTGCCAAAGCTCTGGCAAGCAGAGTCCTGCTGATCTTTATTTATCTCACTAACTTGTTTAGGTTTGAAAAGCAATGTAACTGTGCATGGCCTTGGGTGACTTACCAATATCGTGAGTAACAAGGCAGCTAGAGATAGAACTTCCTCAGAGCAAAGCATCACATCTTTTAAACACAGAAATGTCAATTCCAGCATCAACTAAACTGACATGCCAAAGAGCATAAAATATGCCATATACAGGTTTATTTCTACTTCCAAAAAGTGGGACTAGGATTGCTCATAATTTGCCTCCTGCTATGTTTCTTACCTCCTTCTGTGGAGATGTGTTTAGCATGATGAAAGTACACAGTCATGGCAGCAACTAGTAAAACTACTTCGGGAGTAAGGGTAATTTAGATTATCATGTGCAGAATCATATATCCCAAGCAGCATTCCAAAAACAAGATAAACTCTTGTAAAAGCCTTCTGAAGCAACCTCTAGCATATAAACCCACAGATAACATGTTAACTTGCATATGACACTTAGATAAGCTCTCCTGTGTGTGACTTTTATATACCTAAATGGAAAACACTGGGAAAACAGTGATCTTATCGTTTGAGTAATTGCTGATGATAAAATTCAAGCTCCTTATCTTGTTAACCTGTACTTGGTTTAGCCACGAGAGAGATAATCAGTCCCTGTCAAAACTTACCCCTTACTTAAAGTTGAAATTAATCTGCTACCTAATTAATGTGAGGTTTCATTTCACTATTTATTGACGTATTCTTTGACCCTCCCCCATATTTTTCTTTCTGATTGATGGAAGCTTTTATTCTTACACTGTCAACAGACCCTTTGGTGAGAAACTTCTATTTACATCTGCAACTGACTTGATTCTCACATCTTCCCAGCAGTTTCTCTTTGATGTCTGCATTTCTGAGTTTAATCATTGAGTTTCCATTGAAAGTGTTTCAGTTGCTGTACCTGGGGCAGCTTCCAGGACTCAGTTGAGGGAACACAATTCCTGAAAGTTCCCCTAGAGTTATTAGTTTTTCAGTAAGTACCACATATGCTGTGTCTCTGAAATTACAGCATGATCTAGTGTGATTCCTATTCTATTTCCATGTATTAAGCATTTAAATGTCAAGATTAGGCATGGCTTTTTGTGTGTTTTGTTTGGAATCACACACTAAATACTTTGCAGTGTGGGTGGGGTTTTTGTGGGTTTATTATATAGGAGGTCTACAGATTTTCTGTAAAAAAGGTCCAACAACTCTGGATTAACATATTAAAAGCTAGAGTTTTCTGAAGCTCACGTTTCAAAAAGGGGCTCATGGCAAAGATCCAGTTTCTCTGAGGGCAAAAGGGACAAGAACTTTTCTACAGCTCACCTCAAGCACCTTCATTTTTTCAAACAATTACAAATGTGATGAAGACATTCAAAATGAAGGGCACAGACAAACCATTAAGCCAGAGAAGGTCTCTTCTGAGTGCTGTGTGAGCTTCCTGAGCAACAACAGCCCTTCTTCTGCACAGAGACTCCATGAGTCCTTTTCCTACCTACGGAGTCTTTGGTGCTACATGGAATTTATTCAGGTTTCAACAAAGGGGAATAACACTGCCTTGCTTTCTTTCAGCAGACACTTCCCTTGATTTTGAGCTAGTCTTATATGAATAAAGATCTTGTTTTAAACGCTGCCTTTAAAACTAAATGGCTGTTATCCAGAACTTACTGGTTTTACCTTAGAAACCTTATTTTTAGTTCATTGTATGAGATGTCTTTTTCTGTAACAAATGCTTTTACTGTTAGTACATTTCTGGGCTTGCAGTTAAATCATCTTAAAAGATGTCCTACCTTTCTAGACCAAATCACTATATCGGACCTAGGCTTTTCATAATGCTTTCAAAACAATTCTGGAGTTTTTAGTCCACTGTCTAAACACTGGAAACAAGCACTACTGCTAAAAAGCCACCAAGCAAAAATAAATCATTACTGAAAATCAGGAAATAAATTTCATTGTAGAAGAATAATGAAAAACACATTAAAACATCACTAAAAGAACTCCAGGAAACAACTCACAAGCACACATTTCTACTAAGCAATAACAACTAATAATTATTTCTTGTTGTTCACCACGTGAATGCAGGAGATAGGTGACTCTGGTGCAAACCATTCTGTGCACTCACTTTTCACTCTCTACACTAACTCAAGTCATATAAGCAACCTGCTGGCTGAAAGCTGAGCATTATGGGTGCATTAAGATCCCCTGAGGGCCAAGTTCCTTGAGTGCTGTGCTCCTGGAATACATTTGAACAGCTCTGTACAAAAGCAGTCCCCAGCCAAACACAAGAATGAGAATCACAAGTGGCTGCTCTGTCAATCTCCCACACATACTGCATTCACAGCTATACATCAAAATGCTTGCATTGCTATGCAAGTTCTTAGCTTTTCCCTTTGCCATGCTTCAGTAAAGTGTATTTTCTCTTTTCTTAGTTCCTTGCTTATAAAAACAGGACAGCACTAGATATTAACATGCAGAAAACCAAACGGAAATGGAGAGCTACCACCCCAACAGCAATATGATCCTGCCATCCTAAATACACTCAGCACTCCTCTGACCTGCTCTCACACCTTTACCCGGGAAGCTGTAGCTACTCCCTTTCTCCAGCTGCAATATTATGTAGCCTCTGTTTAAGAGACTAGGAAAACACAAAGTGGGAGTTGACTTCTGCTTTCCAAGTAGGGAGGGATAAGTACCTTATCTAATAATTTCCATAGCATGTTACTGCTGACTGACATCAAGTCAGGCTGAAAGTAAAGAATATTAACTGAAAAAATGAATTAATAACTCTTGCAGATGACATTAACTCAGCATCTAGAGAAGTTTATTTGTATAAGTGAAGGAAATTGCATCTGCATTTGGAGTACAGCGATAGAGCTGTGGGATCCATACCTTCCCATCTATGCATGAAATATTTTTATGTCTCGGTTCTACAGCATTTGTGTACTCTCACTCCTCTCATGGAAAACCTGTGTTTGATGGGCTGGACAGAGAGCGGGAAGGATGGAAAAAGAAAGAAGTAAAGTTTGGATGTAACCATAGAAGTGCAGGTCTCTTCCACGCCAGATGCTCGAGGCCGAAATAAAGAACCACCACTACCCAGAAGACTGGCTGTGGGGTTGTTATTCTCAGCAACACCCCAAATAGCACACTTCAGCTCCTTCCCAATGTGATACAACAGCACTCTCTGATAAATAGTGACACTGGATGCTGTGGTGGCCTCAATCTGTAAGCAACTTTTAAAAAAGATTGACCAAAAGTTCATATTCACTTTGTCAGCATTACTTTTTTGTTCCAAAGTTATATTTAAGTTCCCAGAAGCTAAGCTAGATGTGTAGTAGTCTTTAGTTAGCAATCTCTATAGAGAGACCTGTGTTTAAAGGTGTGAGGAAAACACAGTAATACTGATAGAACTTTGCTTTCGACTGAGCTCTAATTTCCCCTCTAAAAAAAAAAAAAAGGATTTACCTTATAAATACTCCTGTGCTGAGATACAGTGATTTGGAGTACTGGAAGCTGGAAAGTAGTTGTACTACTTTACTAATAGAGGTACTACAGGCTATCAAGCAAAGCGTGTAACTATGAAGAAACATTTCAGAAAGTGCTATTTATACATGCATATTATGCACTTTTTCATACATATCTGAAGAGGTAAAGCTTGCTGCAGTTTAGCCTGTCAAGATGACAGGAACGCTGGATACATACCGTCTGCAAAAATCCCTTAGGAAAAAGGGATCCAGAAGTAGCATATGCTTTCAATCTGCAGGAAGCAAATCTGATCTTTTGGCTATCAAACACAAATCCCACCAACAGGGATTTCATGTGAAAACAAGAATGGATTTGCCATCTTGAGACATAAATCTGACATATCACAAAGGCACCTTTGCCAGCTACTTCTGCTTTCCCTGCCTGGGGTTTGTTCCAACAGCAGCCCTGGTTTGCAAATGGTTGTTTCTTCTGTTTATCATCCCAAACTGTGTTTTGCATTATGTGATTTTCTATATTTATAGCAATAAAAAAAAAAAACCAAAACCAAAAAACCACACTACTTGTCATCATCTTTTACTTCATAAATTTTACGAGTTGATAGGAATTTCAGTCAGGTACGCTGTATTTCAATGCTTGTCTCTTTTAGATGCTTTATTAGAAACACATTTTCATTGGCTTTGCATACACCCTGTCATTTGCTAACTATGGCCAACTTATTACTGTTACCTCATGTATATATATACATACAAGACATTATTATTATTTTTTAATAAATGCATGTGTATAATATATAGGGTCTCTATTAGCAGGCAGGTCAAGGACACGACGTTCTCATGCCTCAGCTCATTTCTCCTGAAGAAACCATGATTTCTGTCTTTCTAGAAAGGAATATATATTTTCTTGCTTCTGTGCAAAATAAGCACAAGTTACTTGCTGTGTTATGCCCTGTGCTCTTTTTTAGCCATACGCACTATGAAGCCCCAAATGTGACATGTTGAAGTTGTTGAGGCTTTTTCAGCTGAACGTATCTCATCAATGCTCTACACTCTTTAAGTATACATGAAGAGCCCAGGGCAGCAGATCTAAACAAACAGCTTAAAAAATTATAAGTCTCTCTATCAGATAAGGAAAACAAGCTTGAACTATCAAAACTCCCCTCTTTGACAGTCAGTCCTATGCTTCCAGTGGGCTCATACGCACACTGTGTATGTTGCACCATCCTGTCCCATTCAAGGCTAGAATCTCAACCTTAAGTTCCCCTGTACACAAGCAGATCCCACTCCAATGCCAGAGATTAATTGCCTAAATTATCTTGCTTACTCCTGCTTGGAAGGTTGCCCTCTGGCTCCTCCTCCTGGTTTTGAAATTTAGAAGGATGAGCCATCAGAAGCAGAAGCAGCTTGTAAACGGTAGGGACGAAACAGTCATAGATTTTAGGCAATGAACAACTTCCAATGACAAAATTGCTGCTATCAAACATTTAGGAGCCTTTCTCACACATAATACAATATTTTTTACCCTCTGTCACTTGGCACAGGCTATCACTGACCTCAAGATCAACTCCCGATCATCTAAAGATGCTCTTTATCTGGTGTGCTGTTGCTATCTAGTCTCAGTTCAGAAGATTGTTCCAATGTATCCCAGGAAGTCTCTGGGTATAAGTGAAGAACCTACATGTAAGGTCCTTAGAACTGTACAGTGCATCAACCACTAAACAAATATTCAGCCACAACAAATGAGATGCTGTAGAGAAATTGAGTTGGAGATAGACGATCAAGAAACTGGAATACTAAGCAGAGACATTATTATGATAAGCAGGATTGTGACAAGCAGAATTATGACAAACAGGATCAAATGTGTAACAGGAAATGTTAGAAATAACAGGTTTTGTTTGGAGGGAAAAACAAATGGAATGTAGGTGAACTGTGACAAAAATGAATTTCTAATAATGTAAGGAAATTCAGGTTGAAACTAATTACAGAAAAGGTGGCATCTGAACCATCAGTGTCTGATAAAAATGGAAGGAAAGAGAGTCATTTAAAGAAAAAAAACTGCTTAAGGAAAGATCTTTCCGAAGCAAACATGAAAGGTAAATGGTGCAGCACCAAAAGAGGACGTAACTGAAAGATAAAATTAGCATTTCAGATATTAAATAAGAATAAATATTAAGGATTTGTGAGAAAACAAACAAATTGGGAGGGGAACGGTAGCCAATAAAGACTTATTTATCCAAATGTGTGTAGGGTGTATATACACATATTCTCTTAAAATATAAAAAGGTTAATAACAGACAATTGAGACATCCCATTAGAATCCCCCTCTGTTGATAACGTAAGGCACATTTACAGCATGGCTGACTTTGACATATGGTTTTCCTCTTTGTATTTATCATTGAGTTAATTTTGGTTAACACTAGGAATTAGGAGGTGGTACCATGCCAGCATCACAGTTGTATCTGGGATCATAACTCGAGGCCGTTTCACATGTAGACTGTTTTTATCTTGTACAATTACTCTTCAAGTTTAAGGAAAGGAAGCAAATCAAACAGGATGGCTGTCAAAGCCTTTTATGGGTTGAGCTTGTCACACCGCTGATTAGGACTTGATTAACTAAAGCCAGTGCTGAATTGCCCCATTGCACTTGGACTCTGTAATGTTTTATCACACAGCGGGGCAGCCCAAGAGCACACCTTGAGTGCCTGATGCTGAGTGTGCGCCCCGGCACACGCGGGCAGCTGTTGCGGTGCTGAAGGTGGCCACAGTGGCACAACCTTCACTTCCACGAGGGCTCTGAGGTTGTCATTAAGCCGAGAAAGGTTAGAATAAGAGTGGACAGAAACATTTTACCTCACCCTTCAAGTCTCCCTGCACCTTTGGGTGGTTTCTTTTGCTGTCCTGAGGAAACCTCATGCTTCATCAAGGTCAAAGCTATGGAACACCGGCGGGACCTCCCGCCCGGCCCAATATAATCATTTTATTTATACCACAAAATCGATTTATGCTTCCATTTCCACTATTTTGGCTCTTTCAACGATCAAACCCCAGCTTCGGCTGGCAGCCCCTCAGCTGCCCCGCCGCGCAGAGGACGGCTTCCCTGAGGCGACAGGAGAGCAACAACTTGTGCGGCCGCGGAGGCTGCGGGCCAGAGCCGCGGGCCAGAGCCACGGAGCTGCGGTCCAGAGCTGCGGTCCAGAGCCACGAAGCCGCGGGCTAGAGCCACGGAGCCGCAGAGCTGCGGCTGAGGGGTGCGAGGGCAGAGCCGGCGCGGCACGGCTCCGCGCTGCGGTGAGGGGCGGCCCGCTCTACCCAGCATGCCCCGCGCCGGAGGACGAGTGGCCCTTTCCCGCGAATTCAGTTCAAAGGAGGGGGAGGGGAGAAGCGCCAAGCGGCGGAGCGCACCGACCAACCAAACTCTTCCAGAACCATCCGTGCGTCACTCGGGGGCGGGCCCCGCGCAGGCCAATGGGGCGGTGCGGCGCCATCTTCGGAGCCAATGGGAGAGTAGGGGAGGCGGGCGCGTCGTGGTCGTCGGGCTCGGCTGGTCGTAGCGCTGAGGAGAGCGGAGCGGAGGAGACTTGGAGGAGTTGGAGCGCGGCGCTTCCCCTCCCCCGCCTCACCCCACCCGCCCCAGCCGCCCCCTCCCTCCCCGCTCGGTCTCCGTCCTGCCGGGGCCCTCTCGGGGGCCAGGCCCATGGCTCCTCAGAAGCACGGTGGAGGTGCGGGGCCCAGCTCGGGCTCCGCTGGCGGCGCCGCCGGAGTAGGAGGAGGAGGAGGAGGAGGAGGAGGTGGTGGCGGCGGTGGAGGCGGCGGCGGCGGCGGGGGGTTCGGGGGCTCCGCCGCGGCGGCGGCTCCCGGCGGCAAATCCGGTGGTGCGGCAGGCGGCGGCGGTGGCGGCGGCGGAGGAAGCGGCTACTCGGGCGGTTCCTCGGCCTCGTCGGCGGCGGCGGCAGCGGCGGCGGCGCTGCCCCCTGTGAAGAAGCCGAAGATGGAGCAGATCCAGGCCGACCACGAGCTCTTTCTTCAGGCCTTCGAGAGTGAGTACCGGGCCTGGGGAGGAAGTGGGGGCCCGAGCCGGCGGGACCGGCTGGGGCCGCCGCAGAAAGGGCGGGAGGAGGAGGGGAGGGCTGTGGAGAGTAGGGGCTTCCGGGGGTAAACATGGTCGGGGGAGGGAGGGAGCTGGGTCCGGGGAGGAGGGCGAAGGGGAGCGGGGCTGGGGGAGGAAGGGGCTCGGCCTGGGAGGCGGGGGCCCGCCGGGGCTCGGGCGGAAACGCGAGGTTCGGGGGCCGGTGTGGGGCAGGGCGGCGAGAGGCGCCCCGGGCCGGGGCCCGCCGAGCGGAGGGCGGGTTGTGTCTGCGCTCAGCCGATGAACTTGGTTGCTCAGTAGTAGCTCCCATCAGGCTTTCGGGGTGGCTGCTGGTGCCCTTTCCTCCTTTAACAGCCCCTGGAGGCACGGGGGAGTTGAGAACCAGGAGGCTCTTCGCTCCCTTTGGCGACTGCCATTGGAACCCCCTTTCAGAGGCAGGATGTGATTAAGACTTCACTGTACTTGGTTTTTCTTTGTTTGGCCATAATTGTCCCCTAGTTAAGATTTCATATTCGAAATTGACCTTTGTGACCCACTGATCACCCTATGGCAGTGCCAGATTAAGAGGAGAATCCCCTTGGATGCACCAGAAAGTTGTTTATGGAAATCTACTTCGAAAGCACAGTGTAGCAATAGACTCACGTTGTACTGAAAGATTTCTTTGCAATTGCTAGGATTTGAAGGAAATTTGTAATGCCATATTAAATACATGAGCCTGTTTTAGAATTGGTGCTGTCACTGCTTATGCTCACTTGCTATATAGACAGTGACAGTGTTTGAGAAAGAATTTGAGTTTTTGGTGGCGTCTCAAATCCTTACTAACGTGGGGTCCTTTGAATCAGCCCTATTAACAAAGCTCTGTGTTCAGTAAATACTGTACTGCAAATAGGTCAAGTGGCAAATGAGTTCTAAGAGGTTTGTTCAGTGTCCGCGTCCAAGATGCAGGGGAAAATATTCCCTTGCCCGTGCCTTAGACTGTCAGAGAGATCTGTGCAGGTAGCGATCAGGAGTAAGTTAACAGTGGAAATGTATCGTGGTGTGTTAACTCCACAGTGTGAATTTTATGGGAAAACTGCAGTAAGTGCATAGCGGATTAAAGAATCCTAACAACTGTAGTATCGAATCACATTCTTCCTTCGTGTTTTTGTCCCTTTTCAAGGTCATACGGTAGAAAAAGATAAGGATTCGTTTTAAGCTTTTGCTGAATAATAAGCACTTGAGAAACATGTCTGCTTGCAGGATGAAATGTGTGTTTCAGAGCTTTTCTACTTGGGAAGGCTAAATTTGAAGCAGCAGTGTGCTGTCTTTAAATTAAATTACATCCTTGTGAGTGTAATTTGATGTTTTCATACCTGTCTAAATTCTAATTGTGTCATGCTTTTTTGGAGACTAAAACCCCCCGAGATCCTGCTTTAAAAGTTGTGACTGCTTTACATTTTCACTTTCTAGCAGAGTGCACGTTGCTTAATTTCTTTCTTTTCCATCTTTCATCTTGATGTGAAAAACACAGATTTCATTACAGTCATTTGCATAAAGCAGAATTTTACGGGTTTTCATCAGGCTTCTGAAAGGAAATACTGAGAATTCTAGGATTTCGTTCTCTAATAATAATATGTCTAATAATAGATTCTGTGGGGTCTTAACATTCGTAAGTGTTCATAAGGCTGCATAGTATCTTTAAAAAGTGATAAAAATATAAAATGCTGTCCTCCTGCACTTTTAGTCACAAAATTCCATAAACTAAAATAAGGTTTCCAGCTATTTGAAATAAGCGTTTTGCAGTCATCTGAAATAGAAAGTTTTCTATTTCTTAAAAAATAGTTGCTTGTTTTTCTTTACATGGGGAATGGAGGCAGTGTTAACAGCCGTAGCACAGGAATCAAGGTGTTCTTTAGTCTGTTTCTCATCATTTAATGTGTTTTATCAAGTCATTTCCTAATTTCTTGCTGACATTACCTAATGAAACAGGCTTTTATTTCAGTGTAAAAGGATGTATTTCAGTCTAGATTGGAATTCTTTTTAGATATAACCTGATCCAGACAAAAACCTTTTTTTGTCCTGATTTAACTGAATTGGTTGAAACTAAACTGAAGCTCCTCTTTTCTGTAGGCAAGTCTTGATCTTTTGAACTTTGGTTATTTCACCTATTTCAAATGATGCTGACCTTTCGTGTCTGTACTGCATACAGCTGTATTATCTTCCCTCTGTTTGCTCTTTGAAGCAGTGGTTGCTATATCAGAATCAACATTTTTCTGATCCTATGAATGTAAAAGGGTTTTGGAAATGAATTTCTTCATGTAGAATGATCTGTAATGTGTCATAGTCAACTGACAGTCTCTGTTCTTGTTTTGGTACCTTGTGCAGGTGACCTTGGTACTTTCCAGAAGGATAAAACAATCAGATACCAAATTGTCTGACTATGTAAATCCAGTCTACTATTTTGGTATTGTATCACACATGTTCCTTAACTTTGTGAAGAAAATTTACCCATTTGGCAATAGATTGTAATAGGTTGAGCTTTTGCTGTGCTTTTATGATATAAAGCCTGCAAGAAATATACTTTGTGGAAAGGAAGAGCAGTCATAGCTGAGTTATGACTACTGATTTATGGTAGCTTAAACAAGAACTTGCTTTGTGTTGTACAGTAGGTATAGTAACCTTTAGCTCGTTAACTTGGAGTTATTTGGACATCGTGGTTCTTCATTTAAACAGTGACTTATGTGATAATCATTTTAATGAGCAAAAACATGCTAAAGAAGATATTTTTTATCAATGTAAGGCTCTTTCTAGAGGTAGAAGGTATGTTGGGTAACACATATTTCTTTTTCTTAGAACCAACACAGATATACAGATTTCTACGTACCCGGAATCTAATAGCAGTGAGTAATTGGTCTTTATCGCTCCTTTACTTTGGACTTGTAGGAAATTTTAATTAAAGCATAACCTCTTTCTTTGTTTTCCCCCTACAGCCAATATTTTTGCACAGGACCCTCACTTACATGTCCCACAGAAACTCCCGAACAAATATCAAAAGGTAACATTGTTTCTGAAAAGTAATCCTGAAATGTCAACCCAGTAGAAGTCCAGAAAATAGGAGAGGGTGGCCTCCTCTTTCCATGTGGTGTATCAGACATGACCTTTTCTTTTTGAAGAACTAAAAAGTGTATGCATCACTTCACAATTGATTGTGAG
Organism: Agapornis roseicollis; assembly: GCA_002631895.1. Classification (NCBI taxonomy): domain Eukaryota; kingdom Metazoa; phylum Chordata; class Aves; order Psittaciformes; family Psittacidae; genus Agapornis; species Agapornis roseicollis. The sequence continues at coordinate 157,497 of NDXB01010362.1, forward strand.
ACCTAAGAACTTTTCTGCAATGTTTAGGGTGTGTGTGACTTCATGCTTGTGACTCCTGTTGGTACTGGCAGTACTCAAATGTGGAGCAGTATCTACAGAATCCTTGGTAGTTGTCCTGTTGGTTTTTTCTGTTTTCATTGAGAACTTCTTCAGAACCCAACCCAGTAACATCCGAGCTTTTGTAATCAATAGTGCTTGATCATAATCACAATGAACATTTTATTTTAAACGGTAACCTAAGTGTTTATTTAGAAAAAAAACAAACACAGAACTATTGGGTTTGATATTAAAATACATAAATACTGCAGAATGAGAAGTTCAGTGTGTGCTGTTTATTAACAGAATTGCAAAGTCCTTTCAATTACTTCCTCTTCACTGAAAATCATTTGTGAGTTTGGATTTTTCTGTAGCCTGAACACTTCCTTAAAAATAATATTTTAACACTAAAGTTCTTACTGCCTGGGAACAGTTGCTGTGGGACTGAAATACTTAATCATGAATGCTTAAGGAATAGCAATAAAATCTGATTACGCAGACAATTCTAATTTAAACTTTGTATCTAAGGAAGGTAGTCCCTGAATGATATGTTGAATGATAGAATTTGCATGTTTTTTTATTCAAATGTAGCTTTTATTTGGCATTCTTGGGTGATATTTAATGTTCTTGCCATTAGCTATTAGTGCCAATATCACTTTTCCTTCAAACAGTATCTAGAACGTACATTTTCATGTCCTTAGAACAGATAATGACAAGCTTTATCTCTTTTAAACTTGAACTTGCTGCTTACTTTTTTCTTTCAAAAGTTACCAAAGTGAGTGTTTTGCTTATTTTAAAATAACTCGGAGCTAAATTTTAAGGAATAATGTTTAGGTTGTTTTGGGTTTTGTTTTGTTTTTGCCTTAACTAGAATTGTGCAACAGGAAGTTTTTGCTTATAGCTTATATTAACTTCTAGTTGATTGAAATGCGTGTGTTCTACCTGAATCTGTTTCTTTGGATATCTGCTCTTGTTGCTGGGAAACGAGAAGCAGTACTTTTGCATGTACATTGTGTTGTCTGCCGCTCCAAATTCCTGTTCAGGTTCAGTTGCACAAGTAGTTTCTTTTTGAAAAGTACTCATTTTTCTCTAGTTCCCTTAACACTTTGTTTTAGAACTGGGATTCTAGGTAGGTAGTGTTCTAATAGCAGACATTAATAGCCATTCCACTCACTAGTTCTGACAATATTGAAATCATTCTGGTAATTAGGTCTAGGAAGATTTAAGTAAAACTCTTCAGTATGTTTCCTTTATAAGAACAAACTAATGCATCAGAAATGAGGTAGCATAATTGGAGGGATTAAAAAACCCAGAAAATCATTGTGAAGTGTATTGTTCCCCTCTCCCACATTTCCATACTCCCTCAGTACTGTGGTCCTCTTTCAGCCTAGTTAAAACCACAACAGTTGTAGTTTAAAGTTAGTTTAGACTATTTAGATGTAGTGGCAAAGCAGTCTCAACTGAACTTCCAGAGGAGGTTCTCAGCCTAGTTGTTTGCCAATCTGTGCTGGTAGACACTTTCAAATATGTGCAAGACCTTAACTGTCATTCTTTATTCAATAGAAATAATTAAGGTATGTGATGATGTTATTCTGTTGGAAAAGGGGACTTTGAATATCCAAATTAGAGTAGAAGTATCTTCTGTAGGCTTATACTAGCAAAAAAAAAATACTTATCTGGCTTCAGTATAGTTAAAGTGTATTAGTAGAGTTCTTGTTGCAAAGAAGTATCTTTTGGAGCTGCATCATTGTTAGCCTGCTTTATTTATTTATTTATTCCACCGAACTTGTTAATTTTGCCCTTTTTAAATACTGATCATTGTTTTAATTGCCATTTCTTCAACCAGCATCATATGTATGTAGAGTATGAAAAATTTACCTTCAACCTATCACAAGAGGCTCCGCATCTTTTATCTCTACAGTAGTCTGACAAAAATGACAGACAAATTTTGTCACGTGGAGGTAGGGAAGCAAAACTGCATTTTTAGCAAGAAATTATCCATTGATGCTGATCTACATGTTTAATGCTGAGAAAGTGTTTCTAAAGACTAGAACGCTTAGAGTATAGAGAGATGTTGGTAGGCAGTAAGTTAATATGCATGTATCAACTTGGGCTAAAAAGGTAATGAAGTTGCTGCTTATCATTGGAGAGGTGATATGCTTTGGTCAAGTGATACTTAATGGAGAACTGAAATGGGCTTTCAGCCTGTAGGTCTGTTTTCAGGTGTTACTGTGTTGTTAGGCCAAATGATGGCACTGGAAATAAGTTCCTAACTCTTAATAAAGAATTATTTCCATTCAATGAATAATTTATTTATTTATTGGCAGGGTAATGGTGTGCTGGGAAGGGACTTTTAATACTTTGCTAATTATTACTGTGCTTGACTGGAATAAGAGTGGGTGGAGAAAGGAATGCGCAAGATGCACGTACTTGTAGCACAAGCAAAAAGCTGTCTTAAAAACCCTGGATGTTAGGGATGGTTATTACAGTAACTTTGTTTTGTCTGATATATGTGAGAACTTAAAAATAGTAGTTTTGTTTAGAGGAATTTCTGTAATTTTAAAGTTTTCTTAAAATTAACTTTAAAGGCAACAATTTGGATTTAATGTGGCTTTTTGTTGCTATTTTTATTTTTTCTGAGAGATCTTGTTTTAGGAGGACTCTCTTCTTGTGTTGACTAACCCGAGTTTGAAATTAGGAAAGGTGTTGTCGCTGTTCTTTTTGGATCGATGATGCTCACAAATATTAAAAGCAGGCTGTGTCAGATGCTAGTATATCTTATGAAAGATTGTTAAACTTTCCCCCATTCCTGAAACACGTTTGTCTCTTAGCTGGTTTCTGGCTCATATTCCAGTCATGACATAAGTTTGCTGCAGAGCTCTTTTAAGCAATTCTGTAGTCTGAAGAAGGCTACTTACTGTTCTGCAGAACAGTGGCTGGTTTTGATGAGCTTGGACAAAGTGAATGCAGAGATTTTTAATTTCTTTTTTACCTTAGAATCTGAAACTTTCCAGAAATTCCTGTTTTTCACATCTCTTGCTTCAAAGCTGAGCCTTGCAATGTGCATTTTAATAATCCCACATTTTAGTGTAGGTGAGTCAGTTCTTGAATCTGTCATCTCTGTGAACCTTAGGCTGAGTAAACCTCTGAATCAGTGATTGTTTACTACACAAATCATAATGATTTTTGTCCTTGTTAACTGGCTGTAGCCCTGTACTTGTGTTTCTTGTCCAGTGCTACTATTAGTCGCCATGTGATTGGTGACTTAGTCATTCAGATGCATTTCATGCTGCATGTGGACAGTGTATGACATCAGTGTTTCTTCAGTCAGGATATTTCTGTAGATGATGCTTCCCACATCCCCAGAGTGTGTCATCGTTGTTCCCTTCACAAGAAATCCATCATTTGGCAACAGTTTATGTTCTTGTCTCTTCATTTTTCTAAGGCATAAATGTAATGGAAGGATGCCCTCACAGCTCTGCCGTTTTCACTCTAATGCAAATTTTTTTGCCATGTAGGTTCAAGCATTTATTTGCCTTTAAAGAAAAAAGGCTGTTGTGGAAACCACTGAACAACTTCTGTTCATGAGTGAACTTTATTTAGCAATCAACAATAACTCATATGTATGGTAGAACAGGCTGAACATATGAGCATGAACAGACTGATGTCAGAATTACAGAGGGAAATAATTGGAAGCGATTATTCTCTGTGACACTGTTTCCTGTGAGTGTGCTCTAGAAGTAGCTTCAGAATTCATTGATTTTTTTATCATGTCTATCTAACATAACTTTGTGGAGAAAGGCTTTATCTTACAATTAGGTGGTTTGGTCAGATGAGGATTTAAGTGTTTTTCATTATTATCAGGTTTAAAATAGTAATGACTGAAGAGCTGACATGTGAATTCCTAGTAGGTGTAAGTGTCACTAAAGCAGGAAGACTTTCTTTGACCAAAGGTGAAATGTGGTTAGACATGGTCATGGTTTTAATTCTTTGTATTCTTTTAATGCTGTTTGAGCAGCTATATTGCAGCTGTGACCCTACAAGACGTGTGTGCTACTATGTATAAAAAGGGTGCTTTCTGAACAGAAAGCTAACATTGTATAGACTGTTTTAGATTAAAAACCTAGTCAAACTTTCTTGTTATATATGATGGGAGTAGTGGCTGTGTGAAACTATTCTTTCTGCTTTTCTTCACAGGAAAACATTTAAAGTAGATGACATGTTATCAAAAGTAGAAAAAATGAAGGGAGAACAAGAATCTCACAGGTACTGTCCTGCATATGTGTTTGTGTGTGTACAAATGAGCATGTGCTAAATCAAAAGTCTTTGATAAAGTGATAAGAGTAATTATTAGAAGCAAGGTTTGAAATGTTGCTTCCGAAATCTTAAAATGGGTGTTTATGCATTTGTCACTTAAAAACTTCAAGAAAAACAATATCAAGAAAACTTTCAGTATTTCTCATTCTGTTTCTTAAAATGTGTGTAGAAGCCTGAGGTAGGTATTTGCAATGAGTAGCTTTTCCTACTGCTGAAATACAAGGGTATGAAAAGCATGTTCACTGAGAAATGATGTAATATACAGAATGTTTGTGATGTGTATGATAGATGATAACCGTAACAGGTTTCTTTAAAGTGCATCCTTTATGTATGAGTTAAAGCCCAAAAGTGCTTGTGCAGTGTATATGATGGAAATTAACCCATCAGTTCTTAGACTTTCAGAATAAGCTGGTCTGTTGTTCAGTCAGGGATCCATTTTGGTCCTGCAGGTTGGCTTTGTGTTCTCTTTTGGAACAAAAACTGTAGATAATTTGCCAGAACCCTTTAATGTACTGAGTAGATGGTGAAATGTAAAGCATTCTGGACATTTTAAAGGTGGTGTTTGCTTGGGTTTTAACCAGGTGTTCTTTTTCTGTAGTGTTTGCAAATAGACTGCTGCAGAGGCAGCCATGCTAGATACAGTTTAATGTCAAACAAACATAAATTTTGTGTTCTAAGAAGTTGTTAATTTATTTTTCTTAATCATCTTTTGTTGTATATATCGTGGGTACTTACTAGGTAAATACCTTTGTTTTAAGGATAAGGATCATGTTGAAATAGAGTATTGATTTATGTGTTGTTTTTCTGCTTTTAAAACTATTAAAATTGTACTTTCGTCTAGAGTTGGTCTGGAAAGATAATCTGGAAGAATGATGCAAATTGCTATAGACTCAGTCTTTAGAATCCTGAAGCTATTGGCACTTTGACTAATCCTGTCCTTGCTCTCGGGAATGTTTGTGTTTAAAAATAGGTGCTGAATCTCAGGTTTTACCTTCCTGAGACGTCAGTGAAGGTGATCAAAGTTGTATCTGGAGTTATAGTGTAACAGATGATACCTTGTTTAATACTGTGTACTTCAGAAACACTCAAGTGTTTTGAAACCCATTGTACTCTGGGTGTATGAATACTTGCTTTAAGCTGTGATGTATTCTGAATTTAACAATTTGAAATTAAATGCATCTGCAGTCAGCAGAATACTTTTGAGAATACTCAAGGCTCTGAGCTTCAGTGCTGCCAAATCAACCAGATGCAGTTAATATTTTGATTGTGTATGTCACGGATGATGTGGACATGATATGACTGATAATCTTTATTTCTAAGACAATAGCCTCAATTCATTACCAAGTGCATGGTTCAGGGTGAAGTTCTAGAAAGTTTACACCAAAATTCTTCTCTATTGCTGAAGAATGTCTGGGAAATGTGTGCCTGCCTGTGAAGGCAAGAGCTCGTGTTGACAATGCCCTGCTACTGTGGTGTTTAAACCTCTGATTTTAATTATGTATCAAGTCACAGAGTACACAGGGACAATCAGTGTCTAAGAGAAAACTGGTCTACAACTTTGCATCAATTGCAGTTGCTGTATCCAGGCAATTTGCAAGTTAGAAAGAAGGACCACATCATTATAGTTCTGCCTCTTGTCTAGGTCTGTCCTGAGCATCAGTGAATGGAGCAGCTGCTGTGAGAAGAAAACACTCATTTGTTCTAACATTTCCTTTCTTGTTTTTCTGTTTAGCTTATCTGCTCATTTGCAACTTACGTTTACTGGGTTCTTCCATAAAAATGGTATGTTTGCTAATTCCTTCATTACTTTGTATAGAACCTTTGAAATTAGTGTAGGTCTGGGAGGGGAATAGTTGAATATTTTTAGTATTGGCTCTTTGGACACAGATTTTAAGTTAGTTAAGCTCAGGCTGTCCCATTAGTTATAATACTTTCAGTAGCCCTTGAAATATGTTGGAGAGTAATTATAATGTTAAGCAGATGAACTTCAGGGGTTTTAATCAAAGCAGTGATGGAGAAATACTTGAAGTCATCATCCATTCAAACTGAAATAGGCCTGAATTCCTGAAGAAAGTGATTCCATGGGAGTGTGGAGTGTGTCTTTGGGGTGTTTGAAATAGCTTTAAAAACCCCCAAACCCCAGGCTTGAAGTAGATAGAAAATTTAGTTGATTTTAATTTAAAATAGAAGTGCAAGTATAAATTTTACCAAGTAGAACCTAGAAATGAGACAAAGGCCATGTCAGTGGTTATAAAAGCAATGGAAATGGTGGTGTTGTTACTTGCAGTCATTTAGTTGTATCTTTTCTGCACATAAGGCTTTACCTCTCAAAACTGGAATATTGGACTTCACAGAAGAGAATGATGGCTTCTGTCGCTTTAATGGAAGCAGCTGTGACACGCTTTGTGCTGTAAACTCACTGTCTTCTTACATCCCTAGGAAAGAAATAGATGACTATCTATTAAAATGAAGTAGTGTTGCTAATTTTTCAGTTAAAAAATATTCTGAATGGCAAATTAGGCTTTGGATGTACAAGCTAATACAATTCATGTAACAGATTCTGTACATTTTTCTGGATGCTGCTATCCTCAGAGTATCTTATGCTTAACCAGATCTATTTAGTAAGGTATTTGAAAGTTAGAGTTGCAAGTGTTTAGATTTCAGAATCATTTCTGTATTAAACTGTAATGTTAGTCTAAGAAAGTTCTTAAAATCCGTAGATTAGGAACATTCTGGATCTCCAGAATACTGCTGGTTTGAATGGATAGTATTCATCTTGTCTCTGCTCTGATGAGCTTCTTGTTATATGTTGCCTTCAGTATTTAAGCTGGGAAACCAGAAAAGATTTTTGGGGAAGCTAATGCTAAGAGTAGGGAAGTATGGAACAAAGGGGGAGGGAAGGAGATGCTGTTGTGTTTTAAAATACCCAGTGGATAGGGTGGTTGTTCCATAAATTTTGCCAGTAGGCCTTCTTTTAATTTGAGCAGCCTGCTCTAGTGGAAGGTGTCCCTGCCCCTGGCAGGGGTTTGGAACTGAATGAGCTTTAAGGTCCCTTCCAACCCAAACCAGTCTGGGATTCTTACTGCTTTTCTACTGCATTGTGATATTACACAGACATGGGCTGTAGTAGATTTTTCAAGGTGTTGATGTATTTAATGCTTTCTGTGTGTTTTTGAATGTCCAAATTACGTGACTGCACTTTTCATTTCAAGAGAATACCACAAATAGAGCCTGATGGTCATTTGTACCATAGAAAAGTGTATCACTAAACTAAGCAATGTGTGCTGTAGGGAATATTAAATACAGAAAATATTTAAATTAAGCTAGTGCAATTAAAACGGTCATTTGTCTGGATAAAAGTTCCTCTAGAAACTGAAGTGTGATTTTGGTTGCCCTTCCCTCCATGTGAGATGGACTAAGGTGAAGTCATTGTGCTTTTTAACTTAAGCCCACACTGATACTTCTAAGGTTCAAGAAAAGCAAAAGTGATTTTTTATCGACTCATTCAGTTCGGGCTAATCATTGTGGTTCAGAATTTCTTCTAGAAACTGTTCTCTAACCATATGTTATGGTTTGGATTTTATCTTTGCATTTCTTCCATCCGAGGGCACATTTTTAGATAAACATAAATGCACGTGATTAAATGTTCTCTTACAACGCAATGAAATTCATGTTGTGAGGCAGTTCTTAATTGGTGTTGCTGATCCTACTGCTGAGGCCGTGAAGGCAAGTCTTACTAAGACATTTTTTTCAGGTTCAAGAGTCCTTTAACAGCTATTCTGCATATGCTTAACCTTGCATAATATTTAAGGAGTATTTATTATTATTATTTTGAGGGTTTTCTCCTATCTGATGCTATCTGATAGCATCTGGATCTTAAGTTGTGATACAACCCAAATTCTAGGTTTGCAAACTGTAAAGGAAAGAAAATACAGGAACTAATGTGACTCGTGCGTAACTAGTGTACTGTGGCTTGCCTTAAATCTACCATTTTTCTCTGCTATAAAACAGTTTTGGCAATACCAAAGGTAGCAAGCTTACTCTTCAAACGTTGGTGATAACTATGCTTTTAAATCTGCTAGTATGAGAATAGTTAGGTAGCATATGTTCTCAAGTGGGAATTTGCACTAAGTCTGGGGAGAAATACAGCTTAGAATTTGGCTAGAGATCTTTGTGCCTGACGTACCTATGGTTTGAAAGTAGATCGACACCATTTGCAGGTGGATTTATACCACTAGATAGATCTTCACCTTTTTCAAAAGTGAAAATCTTTTTCTGTTTAGATAAGCCATCACAAAACTCAGAGAATGAACAAAATTCTGTAACCCTGGAAGTACTGCTTGTGAAAGTGTGCCACAAGAAACGAAAGGTAAAGATGATTTGACAAACAACTAATATACATTAAAGCAAAATGATTACCTGATTCTGGAACGTGTAATGAATATTGCCATGCAACAAGGTAATGGTGAAATGATGTTTCTGTTGAGATTTAGTCTAGAATAGATTTGTTCTTAAAGTTGTTTTGTATTGACTGGATAAGGGATTCTTAAGAAGCGGGTATACACACACATATATCTGTATGTGGGTGTTGCTTTACTTTATCAGGAAAAACTGGAAGCTTTAACAAAGGATTCAGCTTCGTTCATTGAATTCAGCTTGCCTGGAAGTCAGACTCACTCACTGAATTTCAGCCACCTCTATTTTTACTTCCATTTTTTTTTTGTATCCAATCATTAATCTATTAATTCTGTTGTTATGTCCAGAGGCTAAAGTAAACCAGGCAATCACAAAAATCATCAAATACTCTTTCCCTTGTATTCTATGCCTTTTTCACTTTTGAATTAAAAGTAATAAGTTGTTTTGAATTCTTCAGTCATCTGCCAATTCCTGCCTTTTTCCTTGCTTTTTCTGTACCTATGTTTTTTACATTGATTTATTGCAGATTTTAGCTTCTATGAATCATAAACAATTTGTCATGGCATCTTTGAATTTGCTTGCTGTTTTAGCTGTGTTTGTTTCACACCAGTTGGCAAATTATCTTCACAGCTAGGGGAATATGGGAGGCTCAGTAACACATGCTGTAATTTTTAACCAAAAAGGGAAAGCTTTGCAGTCAGAACTTGTGTATTTCCCTGGAGAACATTAAGCTGTTTTAACACATTTTTAAGAGTTAATACTGTTTCTAGCCAATTTTGTTACTTGCTAGGGTATGAATATATAAGGTAAAAGCAGGAGGTGCTGATGGTTATTTGAAATGCTTTGCTGCAAGTTGCATACTTAGGCCATCTTGCCTTGTTTTTCCAATACTACACAGTGTTCAGTGATCTATTTAAGAGATACTGAATATAATAAATCCTAGGTAAGTGGTTCTTTATCTCCCAGATATTACAAAGTGCACTTTGTAATATTGGAAGGAGAAGCTAGGAAGCCCTTGAAATATATGTATATAACCAAAACATTTAATTTCTTCAGGTAAACACAATTAAATTAGTATTAATGGCTGTTCTGCAATCTTTCTGAGTGCCTCATGTTAGTGTTAATTTAATCACTTAGAGAAAGATGGCTGATGCCAGAAGTAGTTATAAAATGCCAGGTTTATTTACACATTCAAATCTGTGGTTTTACATTTAAAACCTGGGATTGTTACTCCAGAGTTTTTTAATTTACATCTGTTACAAGGCTTGTTTTCAAAAAGATGGCAGGATGAATACAAACCAGAAATTGGGTCAATTTTAATACTTAATATCTCTTCTTTGTATTCTAAAAACCTAAACCTTAGCTTGCTTTCTTTCCTGCAGGATGTCAGTTGTCCGATAAGACAGGTTCCTACAGGTAAAAAGCAGGTGCCTTTAAACCCAGACCTCAGCCAAATAAAACCAGGCAACTTCCCGTCGCTTGCAGTTTCCAGCAATGAATTTGAACCAAGCAACAGCCATATGGTGAAGTCTTACTCATTGTTATTCAGAGTAACTCGCCCAGGAAGAAGAGAGTTTAATGGACTGATAAATGGCGAAACTAATGAAAACATTGGTAACTTGAGTCTTTAAATATGCTTTTACAAAGGTTTCTCTTGCAGGCATATATTCAGTTGTCTTGATGTGCAGCATAGGTCATACTCTGAGAAGGGCCAGTAATAAGATGAGGAATTGAATTGGCTTTCACTTGTTTTCAGTCTTTTTTAAGATGGGGATAAAATAGAGTTGGCAGCTCGAAAGTGTGCTTCTATTTTTGTGTAAATTGTGTAAAAACTGTCCCACACGACATCCTTGTCTCCAAATTGGAGAGGTATCAATTTGATAGATGGACCACTCGGTGGATAAGGAACTGGTTGGATGGCAGCACGCAAAGAGTTGTGGTCAATGGCTCAGTGTCTGGCTGGAGGCCAGTGACGAGTGGTGTCCCTCAGGGATCGGTGTTGGGACCGGTCTTGTTTAACATCTTTGTGGCTGCCATGGACAGTGGGATTGAGTGCGCCCTCAGCAAGTTTGCTGATGACACCAAGCTGTGTAGTTCGGTGGATACACTGGAGGGAAGGAATGCCATCCAGAGGGACCTTGACACGCTTGTGAGGTGGGCTGATGCCAACCTCATGAAGTTTAACCATTCCAAGTGCAAGGTCCTACACCTGGGTGGGAGCAATCCCAGGCACAGCTACAGGTTGGGCAAAGAGGAGATTCAGAGCAGCCCTGCAGAGAAGGACTTGGGGGTGGTGGTCAATGGGAAAATGAACATGAGCCAGCTTCAGTGTGCGCTTGCAGCCCAGAAAGCAGCTGTATCCTGAGCTGCATCAAAAGGAGCGTGACCAGCAGGGTGAAGGAGGTGATCCTGCCCTTCTGCTCTTGTGAGACCTCACCTGGAGCATTGTGTGCAGTTCTGGTGGCCTCAACATAAAAAAGACATGGAGCTGTTGGAACAAGTCCAGAGGATGATCGGGGGACTGGAGCATCTCCCATATGAAGACAGGCTGAGAGAGTTGGGGCTGTTCAGCCTGGGGAAGAGAAGGCTGCGTGGAGACCTCATAGCAGCCTTCCAGTATCTGAAGGGGGCCTATAGGGATGCTGTGGAGGGACTCTTCATTAGGGACTGTAGTGACAGGACAAGGGGTAATGGGTTCAAACTTAAACAGGGGAAGTTTGGATTTGATATAAGGAAATAAAATATGATAACTGTTAAGCTAAGTATTCCTTGTGTTGCCATTGGGGTGTTTATTAAATACTGTGTCCTTTTCTGTTGTATGGCACATCTGACATCAGCAGCCAGTTGTATTCTGCAGTTGCACAGAAGCTTGTTTGATATTTTGAATTTGTGTTTCTATAATAACAGAATACCATATTTCTTGTGTACAGATGTCAATGAGGAGCTTCCAGCTAGAAGAAAAAGAAACTCTTCAAATCGTGAAGATGGGGAAAAGACATTTGTAGCACAAATGACCGTATTTGATAAAAACAGGTAATATTATCCAACCAAAATACAGTGTTTCTGTTAATAGTTAGGAATTTGTTTAGTCATAAATGTGTGCTTTGTTGTCAGTGTTGGCTGACCTTGGCTGCGTTTTTAACTGGTATTTACAATAAGAGATTAGGATTGTTGTCTTAAATAAAAAATGTACAGGTTTCATAATGCACATTTTATACTTAGACCTGTTTAGTGACACTTGTAAATAATTTCCTTTTATGAACTTACACATCAGATTTTCTCCTCAGCTTTTTGGCAGATGTAATTCCTTGGTTTTGTTGCAGATCAGTCACAGCATGATTAAAAAGTAAGACAAAACAGTCTCTGAAATATGCGACTGCTTACATTCTATCTGGTGGCATCATTTTCTCTGTGCCTGGATTCCTGCTGGTGCAGTCACAGATATTATTCTGCTAGGATGTAAAGAAGAGATCAGTTGTCCATTACTATGATGAAATCTAAGTAGTTAAAAGTAGTTAAAATCATATTGGTTTGCTAGAACAGAACAGTTACTGCTAAAGCAGGAAAAAATATGAGATGATTGGGGGGGTGTCAGTGTCATTCTGGTTTTGGTTTATTGTTTTCACAGAAAGATTCCCGTCACAGTATTAGTTGTATATTAACAATAGCTTTCCTATGTCTCTTGGAATCACTTGGATGGAGGCTTTTTTGTTAAGTGTTTGACATTAGGCAGCTTTTTCATTATGGGTGGTGTTCACCTTTAAATTTGCACTGAAATGCCAAATAAATTTGCCTGAAAATCTGCCTTTTAGGTTCATGGAAATTTAATACTGTGAAATATACTCTACTTTTTAATAAACAAACAATAAAATTGAGCTGCTTTACTCATAATACATGTTTTGCCTTGACAGACGCTTGCAGCTTCTGGATGGGGAATATGAAGTGGCCATGCAGGAAATGGAAGAGTGTCCCATTAGCAAGAAAAGAGCAACATGGGAAACAATACTTGATGGGAAGGTATGGATTGTTTTAGTGACAGAAAGACCTGTCTCCTTAAAATGGTCTGAATTAAGGTGGAACACAATTCAAAATGCAGTCAGTGGTTGTTCCTCTGAAAGAGGATCAAATTGAACAGGAAATTGTACTTCTTTAGGATGTATGGATATAAGTTTTAATGTAGCTCTCAGTTTAGGAAGGCTTTGGTTATGCTAGATCATTAATACAAGCAGTGTTAGCTTCTGTAGGTGTGGCAGCTGCCTCTTTCAATGACTTGTGAATTTCTCTTATAAAATCAGGCAAATTCAATGTTTATTACTGTAATAAATTCAAGTTGGACAAGTCAAAAGGAACAAATTACAGAAGCAGAATATTTTGAGGAAAGAAAGAAAACCAGAGCTTTCATTGGTGTGATCTTGTACACACCTTAAGAGAATGCAGATTAAATTTAGTGATGAAGGGAAAGGGGCTTGCAGGGTGAAACTTTTGACTGAGGTGAATGAAGAATGTGATGTAGTGAATGCAGGTGATTTAATGCACTTACACAGCTACATGCTCCTGTGCTGGGGAGTATTAGTTATAGTGACTGAGAAGAATATGAAAATTCTCTGTGATTGCACAGTAGTTGTGTATCTACGTGATTGTATAATTATGAAAAACAAAAAGAGAGATGATCCAAAGTGGATGGAAAAAACTTAGTTAAAAGCTCTAGTGTCCTGTTCAGCCTTTACCTGGAATCCTGCTTCTGATTCTGTTAAACTATGATCAATTGAACCTGAAAAACTAGAAGTGGCTTTTAGGGAGATCCTAGGAAGAGATCCTCCATGTGTAATAGCAAATATATATGTCTAAATTGCTTTAACTTTGCTCAATTCAGACAGGGATATGATTGCTATCAGTTGTTGGGAGAATAAGAGAAGCTTTTCATGCCCCAAAGAGGCAATAGTCATGACCAATGTATTTATTGTCCAGATCTGATAAGCACATTGCCATTGGCTTTCTATCTTTGCAGTAGCATTTTTGTAAATAAAGAGCTTATAAGATGGAATTCAGTAATCTCACTGATAAATTTAGGGTGTGATACTTGATAATAGGAGCTTGGACTTCACTCAGGCTTCTTCTATTTCTTTCTTACTATTAACTTGATAACTGAGTGGAATATAAGAGGTAACCACAGGAGAATATAACAATGGCATTTCTACAGCAGACAGTGGTAGTGGTACAGTTTTTAAAGACTGTGCATTGTCATACAATGCTGGACCCCAGCATTAGGAGTAGGTGTGAGTAGAAGGAGAAGTCCATGGGCAGCAGGCTGGTGGGTAAAGATGCAGGAAACTGCACAGTCATCATCTTCAGCTTTTTTTTCCTTGTTTTTTTTAGTATGTCTAAGTGTGTATGCTTATGTTGAGAACACAAAGACTTCAGGTGATTAAAAAATTACATGTCCCCGTTCTGTGGATTCTTGTACTTGTGTTTATACATGGGAAGACACCAATTCTGCTGTTTTACTTTTGATTTCCTCCTCAGAGGTTGCCTCCATTTGAAACATTTTCTCAGGGACCTACACTTCAGTTTACTCTTCGTTGGACAGGAGACACAAATGATAAATCTACAGCTCCTATAGCCAAGCCTCTTGCAACACGGAATTCTGAAAGCCTCCCTCAAGAAAACAAGCCCAATTCTGTTAAACCTACTCAGACTATAGGTAAGCAAACTTTGGGTTTGCTGCTGAATAATGATTTGTGTTGCACTTCAGTGAGTCAGGAAGCGTGAAGCACAGATGCAGCTACTTCAGGTAATCTTAATTATGGAAAAGCAGAAATGAATGGGCTTTATATTCCATATTGTGAACATTTTTAAGGTAAGTTTAAAAGCTAGAAAGTGGCATCTTTGAAGTCATGACAACATTGAGGTGATTATAGACAACACTCATAAAGCACCCGATTCATTTCAGAGTAGCCAGTGTTCCCATAGACTTGGACTGTGTGGTTAAGGAAGCTCCTAGGTCCCTAATACAGAAGTAATGATCTAGACTGCAGTGGTTGTGTCTCCAGGCTTAGTTCCTGGGGTGTTTTACCAGAGCTCAGGGATTGCAGGTACTTAGGATGAATGGATGACAGCACACGAACATGGAAGTATTTCCAATAGAAGAAAGGTAACAGAAGCAGGAAAGTACTTGAACTTTCACTGTAAAAGTTACTGTGTTTTCTCTTTACTTCCTCGTTCCAGGCTTCCTTATGTTTTAGTTTCTTGGAGGCCTATATTGTAATTTGTTAGGCAGGATTTGTGCTCAGACTTGCAAAAGAAATGACAACATGTTGACTGACTCTACAAAGTGTTAGTTATCTACATAATAGATACAGAAGCTTTAGGGATGTGGCAGGGTTGTATTGCTGATGAACTGATGGAACTTAGTGTTTCTTGAATCAGAGAAGGTAAGTATTTTAGTCAGATGGTGAAGTTACAGCAGGAACCACCTTCCAGCATGCAGGAATGTATTGTGGAGTGTTAGATGGTTCTGCTGTTTTCAGTCTCTGAATACCAAGAAAAGAGCTGGGTGAAAGTAGTAGAAAACTTCTGTCAGAGGTTCTAATAGTAAATAAGGCAGATCCAGTGCGTCTTTCCCAAGGGTGTGTGAATTTGGTGTTGTCAGAGCAGAGGAGTGGAATAAGAACATCAAAGACTTTCTAAATGTGGCAGCTTAAGCTTTACTGTAATTACAAAGTACTCAAAGTAACAGAGCTGTGGAATTCTAATTGCTCTGATGTGGTGCAGGCTGAAGTGTGAGGCCTCCTCTTTTTCATACAGAGAGAGGATGAAATATCTTTTGTTCTCCAAAATATTACGTATGAAATAAGACATTTTAGAAGATGTGCTTATGTCAGTAGAGATTATAGTTGTTTTGCCAGCTTTTCACCACTCAGAAGCAAGTAGGTGTCATTATTTGCTTTCTCCCGAGGTTAGATTGCTAAACCTCCTTTGATGTGTGGGGTTTCTTGTTAATTGTATAGGATCAAATAATCTTACTGAGACTAAAGTACATGGAAGAGGCTCAGAGGCAACTGAGCACTGCCGTTACAAACAGGAAGTGTTTGAGGGGTAAGAGTTAAGGGTTAAAGTTTCAGTTACATATTTTGTGTGATACTTGCATTTCAGACTGTTGTCTGTTGTGTCACTTGGCAAACTTCTGACATTGCACTTGAGCTGTATTTGCAGCGCAGCCATCAGAAAGCAGTGGGGGTTTTTTATTTCCCAGCTGCTGCTTTTAGCTATACCTAAAGAATTCTCTATTTGCGTAAATGGGGCAAGAAAAATGCTGCTTGTTACCTGAGTGTTTAAGTTACCTGAAGGGTTCTCCAAAACTGAGCTACATCTTGTGTTCAGATGTGGTGGGTTTGCCTGTAGGTTGGTGGAGGAAGCTGAGTGTCAAGACTTCCTGGTTGCTGACAGGAGCTACTTAGGTCAAAGTACACTGGAGTAGCCCATTTTCTTCAGCAGCAGTGTGTCCTGCTCAGAACTTCCATACTTGGGTAGAATAACTTCTTTATTTTCCCTTTTCACCAAAGAAATGTATGCCTCTGTGTGTTTTCAGCTGTGAAAGAATCGCTGCCCACAGACCTTCAAACAAGGAAAGAGAGAGATGTTTTAAATGAACCTCGACAAAAGCTGAGAATATTTTACCAGGTATTGAAAACAAGCACTGGGGGGGAAACTAGAATCTAAACACTTCATGGGACTAAAATGCTCATTTCTTTTCTGAGTTGGGTGGAAATTTCCATCTGCCCTTTCAGTGGATGCCTTCAGGGGTCTCAGATTCACATATTAGGAACCATTCCACATACTACTTCTTACAGGAAGTGTTTTTGAAAACTAATCTTCCTGGGGGCACATCTGCTGTTCCAAAATACAAAGGACATCCCTTGTTAGACATCTGGAAGGGGACAGGTGGTCTCTCTGTGGGGGAGGAATTCTTGAGATACCAGAGTTTGAGTACACTGAGCTGGTGTAGTGTTCCCAAGAGCTTACTATTACTGTAGGGATCTCCTGAAATTAAGTCCAGCTTTGGTTTGGGGGTTGGGAAGTGGATCAGTGAGATGCATTTGATGCTAATAACTGCCTATTGCTTTGTTTGTATCAGTTCCTCTATAACAACAACACGAGGCAGCAGACTGAAGCCCGGGATGACTTGCACTGCCCGTGGTGCACACTGAACTGTCGGAAGCTCTATAGTTTACTGAAACATCTCAAGCTTTGCCACAGCAGATTTATCTTTAACTATGTTGTAAGTAACTTTGTACTTCAGCAGTGTGAAACACTGCACAGTCTATCACAGATATGACATATGCAGTGATACTGTTGCAAGCCTGTTCAGTCGTAGGACTGTATCTACAGGTTAAATGCAGCTTCCTGTGGATGCTTGCATGTTACATGGGGGAGGGAAATTGTGGATTTGATTATATTAATATTTGTATATATAAAAATAATGCCAGTCACTGAGGAGACTGGAGCTGTGTTGGGTTATTGATAGGGTGACATTTAAGGTATACAGGATTGAAAAAGCTACTTGTATAAACTGCCTGATGTATTCTCATTCCTGTTCACTAAGTACCTTTGCAATTATCTGTTCCAGTATCACCCAAAAGGTGCTAGAATAGATGTTTCCATCAATGAGTGCTATGATGGCTCCTATGCAGGAAATCCCCAGGATATCCATCGCCAGCCCGGCTTTGCCTTCAGTCGCAATGGACCAGTCAAAAGAACTCCTATCACACACATACTGGTTTGCAGGTAGGGAGGTGGGAAGCAAGGTCCATCTGTATTTGTGTAATACAACATGTGGACTGGAGTTGTGAAACCCAGGGATTTGTGAACCTGTAGGTCCACATGGACTGTGTTAAATATCACTGTTCTTAAATGCAGTGTTTTACAACTAAATAAACTGTCATTGAAGGATGATAACTTTTGCTTGTGATTTTTCTACATCTTTTCAGTTGAGGTACCTATTCGGAAAGGTACAGCTCTTTTTAACTGCCTTGTCCTGAAACTTCTCTTCCCCAAAGGGTTGAGTGTGGGTTGGAGCCAGAGTGTTGGG
Organism: Agapornis roseicollis; assembly: GCA_002631895.1. Lineage (NCBI taxonomy): Eukaryota > Metazoa > Chordata > Aves > Psittaciformes > Psittacidae > Agapornis > Agapornis roseicollis. The sequence continues at coordinate 175,354 of NDXB01010362.1, forward strand.
TTTTTAATGGGGTTTATTTCATTGCTGGCAGTTTCCTCTCCCATGACAGTTTTGCAAGCTGCAGCTTAGAAAAAGAACTGGTATTAACCAATTACAGTTCTTAGTAATTTCATACTTTAGATAATGGTTGAAAGCAGTCACTTGTTCTACCTTCTGCCAGGCCAAAGCGTACGAAAGCAAGTATGTCAGAGTTCCTTGAGTCTGAAGATGGAGAAGTAGAGCAGCAGCGAACATACAGCAGTGGGCACAACCGGCTGTATTTCCACAGTGACACGTGTTTACCTCTGCGTCCACAAGAGATGGAAGTAGACAGTGAGGATGAAAAGGACCCCGAATGGCTGCGGGAGAAAACCATTACTGTAATTATTCCATTTATACCTAATTACTTTAAATGGATTGTGGTTTTTAAAAGCTGGTCTGCAGTTGTAGGGAACAAGCAGGGATGCATTATGGAAATGAGCTTAAAGAGCAAGAGAATTTTGTGATGCTGAGCCAGTGATGATCGAAATTCTTGGTATTCTCAAGTATGTCTGTAGTTGCAAAGCCAGCTCAGTCACGTGTCCCAACAAGTTCTCATTGTTTTGGCTGGCTTCCTCCTTCAGAGAGGAGATGCTGGTACCACAGGAGGGCACAGTGGGGTGTGCATAGATTATGGAAGTAAGTAAGTGTACATTCTGTGATGTATAGGTGGCAGAGGTTGAATTTCAGGTGTGCCTTGGCTCCTTGTCAGCAGACGTGCAGTTCTGATGGGTGTGTTTGTGTCTTTTGTCCTTTCTCCAGCAAATTGAAGAATTTTCTGATGTTAACGAAGGCGAGAAAGAAGTGATGAAACTATGGAATCTTCATGTTATGAAGCACGGGTATGTTACTGTGCTTAGTTTTGATACAGATAGATTATATAGAACTGGTTGACCATTTTGCACTGCAGTTCACTAAGTACTTAAAAATCAGTTCAGTTGGTTAGGAAAAGGTCAGTGAAGGATAATTTAGTGACAGCAGTTTAGTGTTTGAAGTTCTTAATTGTTCTTGTACCCCATAGCCCTGTGCCTGTGGAGAGAAAAAGCACTGCAGATGTTGAGATTGAAATAGAGGGTCAGTGTAGTTATACCAATAAACCATGTCATAGGGCACCTTTTTGTGTCTGAAAACGCTCTACTTGCGTAACGCTGGCTTTCTGGTCTGGCAGGTTTATTGCTGACAATCAAATGAATCATGCCTGTATGCTGTTTGTGGAAAACTACGGACAGAAAATAATTAAGAAGAACTTGTGTCGAAACTTTATGCTCCATCTGGTCAGCATGCATGACTTTAACCTCATCAGCATCATGTCCATAGACAAAGCTGTTGCCAGGCTCCGAGAGATGCAACAGAAGTTGGAGAAAGGAGAATCGGCCTCCCCAACGGATGAGGAATCTTCTGAGGAACAAAGTGGGACGACAAATGGATATAGTGAAAATAATCTGAGAGAGAGGATTTCAGAAATGGATGGCATCTCAGGTGTCACAAAACAGAGCAAGAAACAGAAGCTCTGAAGTCAGAAGTCAGTTGCCATTCAACGGGCAAGCATTGAAGTGACATTCTAGGGCGTATGAGCTTGATAAAGAACTACACACAGAAATACAGAGATTCCAAACAGGCACTGCTGGATGGAAATAAATGATTTCAACAAGGATATTGTTTTAACAGGGTTTCTATTCAGTTAATTATGCAAGTACATGTATATCGGTTTTGGTGATGTAATGACAATATTCTAAGAGTTTGAGCATGAAGAGCAATATGAAAATCTTTTTGTAATTTTAGTAATTAGTGTCTTAAGAACTTTATGGAATTTACATAATTTAAATATATGTAAAACCGGTTTTATATTAAGATTTTTGCATCTGTATCTGGCTGTTTTTCCTACCATGAAGTCGTGGAACAGCGGGGAAGGGGGATTGGGATACAGGTTCTGCTTTACTTCTTTAGAAAATTCTCCACTTAGCTTTTTGTGAAAACAAGGTCTCACTATTTAAAGTTTAACCTTGATCCTTGTATTTGAAATCATTTATCAATTGGTCATGAATTACAAAGTAATGTGTCCGTACACTAAAACTATCAAAGTTGGTGAACTTTAGCACTTCCTTTGTCTTGTGCCTGTTTGGAGAGATCTTGGCTTTTCCTGTTACAGACACAGTGAAGTCCCACCTTGGCTTTTTGAGGTTACCAGCAGTTTGGTTTTCGTGGATAATTCTGATGTATTGATCACCCAGTGTACCATTTTAAACTTGAACATTAGCTCCTTTATATTTTTATTACACATTTACACAGCTACACAAACAATTTAATGTGTAAACCCCTTTTGACTGGGGTTCCACATCATGGTGTGCCATGCTAAAGCCCAGAGTCCATAGTCAGTATGTAGGCATTATGTGGATTAACTTCCTCTGAAGTTCATGCCTGCTGTTTGCCTGAGCACAGACTGCAAGTCCAGGCCATAAGGTTTAGCTTTGGCTTTCGAGATGCCACTCTTGAGGGAAAAATGCACTGTAAAATTGGACCAGAAAATGTGTTGCACTTCTTATGTAAGTATTCTGTGATGTATTGTATTCAATACAGATACTAAGATGCTGACTAAACTATATTTGAGCAGTTTTGCACTGCTGTTAACACATTTTATGCATACGTTTACAGATTTTTTCCAATGGAAAGTGGTTTCACTACTGGTACAGTATCAGCACCGAAGGGTTTATTCCAGCAAGCACTGTGGTTGAGTGACATCACCTCAATTTTTTATTATCCTTTAAAATATTGCATTTTTCATATTCTTTATTTATAAAGGAACAATGCTGCTGTAAATACAGGTATTTTTAATTTTTTATTTCATTCCATCACCATGAGATGCAGTTCCCTGGTTGTTGAAGGGGTAAATAAGCTTTCTAATGGTGTCTTCATAAATTTATAAAATGTAAATACTGATTTTGATGGTCCTTAAGATGTGTTTAACTGTGAGACTATTTAACTAATGGTGTGGATGTGATTTGTCATCCAGTATTAAGTTCTTAGTCACTGATTTTTGTGTACAAAATAAGGAAGAGGGAAACTGCAGCTTTCATTACAACCTTGAATTTGCCAGCTCTCTTGAGTTCTAGCAAACTCCAAGTACGCCTCTGGATCGTCCATCGAGCATTTCTCTCTGGCTTTAATTTGCTAAAGCTGTGCACATATGTAAAAAAAAATAGATTATTTTAGGGGAGATGTAGTCCTAGAACTATTGCTTATGTCATTTCTTAAGCAGTTATGCTCTTAATGCTTAAAAGAAGGCTAGCATTGTTTGCACAAAAAGTTGGTGATCCCCCCAAAAATAGTAATGAAATTACTTCTGTCCAGTAAACTTTGTATGTCATGTCAATTTATAATAAAAGCTGAAAAAGTCCCTTTGTTTTCTATTTATAAAGATGCCTTTTCTATATGTACCTTTGATAAGAGTTTGAAGATGCCATGTAAGCTGGTTGAAAAGAATTGCAATGGTACAGGAGATGTAAAAGTCAAACCCCAAAACAAGAAGCAAAACCAGTTCAGTTGTCGAAATGAAACATTGTTTTTACATTAAATGTTTTATTTGAAAGAGGCTTTTGTACATAAAGTTCAGTAATATAAAATCTGCCATGATGGTTGTCCAGTCATTGTGTGTGCATGCAGAAAGGCCACAAGCAGCACCTTGTATTAACCTTCTCTTCTGCATGCCTTCTAAAATGTGAAACAGGTTCTTCCTTTGCCAGATGTTGCAGTCTTAACGTTCTGTCCAGTCTTTTTGTTATATTTAAGGTATCTTCATAAATTGCCAGGTTTTCAGTGAGATTATCAAACCTTTCATTCTCCTGCCTTGGGGGCAGAGCTGAATACCTGAGCTCTGCCTGCAAGCTGTTGAGATCTGTAATTCATGTAACTGACAATGAAGCATGTCACTTGTGACGAGTGGATGTGTTTCAATGTGATGATGTTTCAAATGATGATGTTTCAAACAATGTACAAGATCCTGGGTTCAGTTTAAATTGCTATCAGTTTTAAATGGTGCTTCTCTGAGACAGTGCAGGATGGACACAAACTGAGATGGGAATTGCACTCTGTTGCCAAGCAGTGACTATTGAACAGCAAGCACTGAAAACCTTTTTCCATGTAGGAAATAACTTGGATACTGGAAAACAGGCTATGACAGTCTGAACTTGACTTCAGGCCACAGTTCTCAGGTATGCTTTTGTCTGTGAAATTGGCAAGGTTCTTCTAATCCAGCCTTTAAAATGATCATGGCAGATTTTAGTGATGTTCTGTGTTTGGTGATCGTCTTCACACACCAGGTCTGTGAACCCCAGATTGGAACCTAACATTTGACTTGAATATTTAATTCAGTGCATTAAATACGATATTCAAAACTGTCAGATGGATTTGTTAACCTTAAGTGTATGTTGCTTTGAATGTGTGCTTGATATAGTCCTTCAGTTACATGGAGGGGGTGTAAAGATCCACTGCCTGGCAGCTGCCAATAGCTTGAACTATTGTGAGTACTCCACTAACCCCCAAACCAGCAGTTTAATTCTACCTCTGAGCATGCAATGTTCAAAGTATGTCTTAATTCACAGAGCAGTTTGGTGCCATCGTTGACCAATGCTTGAGTGAAGGTGTCCTGCTGGCTATAAATCTGATGCTGTGTGACTGACAGCTGAGGACACAAGAGCACTGGATGAAGGTGGTAAGTGCTGCTCCCAGGTTGCTGGGTTTGAGCTGAAGGTGCACTCTGCAGGAGAAAGCACCTTATGGAGAAAAGTTCTTCATATAAATAATGTCCTTATGGGAGAAACCTTACTGGTTTCACAAGTTACTTTTCTTTTGGGAGAGACCAAAGTGGCAGAGGCTGTGGGTAAAGCAGAACTGTGCCTTAGTTCAACACTGGATAACTCTGCTGCTTGCTCAGTAGCAGTGGCCAAAGCCTGCTATTGCATGAGAGTTGCACCATGTAATGCAACAGTAAGGAGACAGGAACAGTAATAAAGCTGTATATGTATATAAAACAGTATATAAGTAATAGAACAGTAAAATAAGAGAAAAATCAGCTGTGATGGACTGTTGAGGAAAAGCTCGTTTAAAAAAAGCCAGGTTAGTGCTGCAAAAACTCAGTCAAGAGCTGAACTGCAGCTGGAAGTAAAGGGAAGCGCACAGTGAAAAACCTGGAACAAAGTAAGGGGGATTTCTGAGGAACAGAAGCTGTTAACGCTGCCTGCAGCGTTACAGAATCCATGTGCTTATGCTATTAGAATGCAGCAACGCTCAGGTCTGTATCCCATAAATAATGACCCAGACCCCACACCACTGAGGGATAAAACTTTATTTAAAAAACTCAACTTTCACTTGACACAGAATCCTGGGTTGAGGTAAGTGAATGCACCAGCTTAAGAGAACACCCTTCAGGACTGCATTTCACACGCAGCACTCTGCTCCTTGCAAGGCTCTAATGGCTAGAGGTGGAAAACAAAAGGAAGGGGCAAGTTTTCTGTCTAGCTGAGCTCTGCTGTGGAAGAACAGAATCTCACCCATTCTCACTCAAGCCTTTTCAGCCGCTTTATGTACTTTGTACTTTATTACTCAGGTTTCTTACCCTGAGATTCTTCACCCCTCACAGGTTTAAAGGTGCAGCACTAAGGGGTGGCTGAGCAGTACCTGATCTGCAGTTTGACAGTTAGGCTTGTGCTATGTTAAACAACAACAAATAACCCCAAGAGAAACCCCAAACCAGCTCCTATTGGCAGCTGCCCTTGGTGAACACACTGAAGTCAGAGAAACTATTTCTATTGCTATGCTCTGCTGCCCAGGGGAGCAGCAGGGGCCTCATCCAGCCCTTCACAGTCACCTCAGGCTGCTTCATATGTATATTCTGAATGAGCTGTCACAGTGTTACCACCTCTGGAAGTACCTGAATTCAAGGCTTAAGCTTTATTTTCTAATATGCGAGTAAATATCCTGCAGCATCAAGTCTGATGCTCCTCCAAATGCAGATGAAAAGGTACCTGACCTGCTGGTACCTCCCAAGTGTAGATATTCACTATTTTAGCTTCCATATGGTAAAAGTACTAAGTTACAACTAGTACCTGACACCTGAAGTAAGTAAAGTTACCAGCAGTAAGTGAAATTACCAGCATTAATAAGTGGAGCAAGATTTAGGCTGGCTGCAAGCTGGAGTGCCAACCTGACCCTCTCTGACCACAACTGGTACTGTCTGATCCTGGCTACAGGAAAAGAACTGTATTTTTAAAGTAGGTGAAAATACTCTTTACAGGATAACTCTTCCCCCTGAAAGTACAGGCTCAGCTGGTATTGTACTCCCCAACAGTGAAATAGTTAAGCTTGAAGAACTGATAATACTGAAGGCTTTTTGTTTCTAACACTGGATAATCTTACCTGCAGGTGCCCAGTCTTCCTCACTTTGTGTCTTAAAGGAAATTCCAACCTCACTCTGTCCTGTGTGAGCTCTTTGCATCCGTCTGGATCTACTCACAATTTGTTTTGCTGTAGCTGGTATAAATACCAACCCCTATTCTGAAGTTCTTGTACCCCTGGGGAAAAAATGCAGCAGGATGATTGATCTTTTTGTATTGCCAACATGAGTATGGGCATGCTCATCCAGTGTAAATTCAGGCTTTCTATGCTAGTGAACAGAGCTAATGCTATGTGGTGACACTGAAAGGCCAGAGTGATTGTCTGGGTTGTATAAAAATATCACTATTCTAACCTACTAAACTATTTAATTTTAACTGAACTTGAGGTATGATGACCCCCAGTGAATGTTACTTGGAAACAGGATTTAAATGCAGTAGTACTGCAATCTTTTGACGAGGAATAGGCTCTCTTTGCCAAACTCATTCTAAATCTTAGCTGCTCCTCAGGGGAAATAGTGGTAACTTTATGTAACTTCTGAATTCAAAGTCAATTCATCAATCATAGTTTCCTATTCCATCCTATTACATGGAGGAGAGAGTACATTATCATTATCTGTTCCATTCTGACTGCTGAAGCCCATACCCAGCATCCATCTCCATTATCATCCAAGGTGGATCTTCAGCAGGAACTCTAACTTGCTGGGCCAACTCAGATCATCCACCTGCACTATTGCACACAAACGTGAGTTATTCCCATGCATCTATCTGGGCTTTCTAGGAATTCTGCACATCACAACAGCACTTCCAAGGTGTCTGTTGTTGGACCATACAAAGAAGGTTGGCTCCAAGTCTTAGTGGGGTTCTGTAAGGAGTCACAGCTGCCAATCTGCACATCATGCCTCAGTACTGAATTGCTAAGACTTGCTCTCATGGTAGCTTTAACTAGGGAAGACACTGAGAGCAGATAAGGGTAACATTCCTGCTCTAGGTATTGGTCTAGTCTGAAGCAAGCATCCACATCAAGCTGATGTTAGCATCACCATGAGCTACTCTAGAAAAATATATTCCAAGTGAACAACAGTTCAAGAAATATCTGGGAATAAGGCACTTAAGTGAGACATTAACAGACTGGCTACATATTTAAACATACATTATGGCTCAGAAGTCCTTGCTCTGGAGGAATGAACAGTACCGTGCGTGGAAGAAAGGGCTGTTGCATGCAGAACCCACTGTCCCTTCATACAATTAAGGCAGCATTGTGCACAAGGAAGCATAGCAGGACATTGCTGCTCTAAATACTGTGCTTGTTTTGAGTGGTATAAATAAAACTTTGGTCCATTACCACCCCTTCACCCCCTAAATGTTTGCAGGCTTATTTCACAGAACAGCAGCATTAAGCGGAGTTAATTCTACACAACACACGTACCCTGAGACTAGAGTACAACGAAATACTGACAAAAATCAAGTCTGGAGGAGAACAGGGAAAGGGCTGGTGGACTGCTTAAATTAATCTGCCTACACAAATGCCTGCTTCTAACTTTTTCCAGAGTAACAAATCCAATGTTTCACAATTACTTGTCTAAATGAATCCAGTAGGAAGTACAATATAGTGGAGTTCAAGTAGTATAAGGACAGGGTTTTGTTAACAGGTTGTTGATGTCAAACAACTGGAAACCCAGGTTTTAACATTACACATTATAGCAAGAACAGAAATCCCTTTACTCACTGCTAGAACACCAAAACTTTCCAGCCTGGGTATGAAAACGAACATCCAAAGTACAAAGAGCCACAGCACTGATCAAGTACCCAGTCAAAGACCACTTCTCTGTTGTTGGAGCTAATGGTTACCCGGAGCTTGAAGCTTCCTCCTTCACTGCTGGAAGGCCCCAAGTGCACCACTTCCATGTCAAATGTCACTGTCGATCCAGAAGTAACAGCAGGCAGCTGGTTTGTCATCTCTTTCCCATTTACAAACACTGCCCCTGAAATAGATAGCAAACATTATTGCTCACTTTCTGTACATGCTAACACATACTGTCTCCCCCTGGTTTTTTTGCAGGCAAGTAGGAAAGGAAAATAACCCTGCCCTGTTCCTTTTTGTGACATCAAACAGGTTTCAGTAACTGCAAGCAGGAAAAGTTGATCCAAGATCTCACCAAAGATTTTAACTGCACAAGCAATACGTACGTAAAAGCTGGATGAAGCTGCTTGTATGTGATCCAGGGATGGAAGTAACCAGGGCCACAGGTTTCGGGAAACACAAAGTACCACATTGTTCTTTGCACAATTCACTCACCGTTTGTGCTAATGCACACAGCTTTATCCCGCTGCAGGGAATCGCAGCCGTTCTGCTGCTCCACACACACTCCCAGGCTGTCTCGTCTGTCTGGCTGTCCCACAGTTTCAATTCTACCAAGTAAAAAGTCAAGTCAAACCCTGAAGCTTTGAATCAAAACATACAATGAAACCCAGACAAGTCAGACCCTGCACAAAACTGCAATCTACCATCATCTACACCAGGTTGCTGGTCAGCATCACGTATTAGGGTAAGTCAGCTATTGTTCCAGCGAGTATTTAATATGTTCACAGGGTGAGNCTGCACAAAACTGCAATCTACCATCATCTACACCAGGTTGCTGGTCAGCATCACGTATTAGGGTAAGTCAGCTATTGTTCCAGCGAGTATTTAATAGTGTGACTGAAACGGGTGTTTCAGCCCCGCTGCAAAGGGGTACAGTGGAAGGCTGATGTGTTCTGGTGGTAGTGGGTTACTGAGTTTGGTTGGGTTTACTAAATGAGATTGGGGCAACCATGTACTAAAGCCAGTGTCAAGAAGAACGTTTACAAGCCTGGCTTCTGCTCAGCTGCACTTTGGGTTTTGGTCCTGGGAAAGAATTACTGAACACAAGTTGTGCAAGTGACCTGGGATGCAACTCCCTTTGGGCCTTAGCAGTGGAGCGGGGCTGCACTTTGTACGCTAAAGGGCTCTTCTGTGTTTGACTCATTTCTCCTGTACTGCTGTCTCTGAAAGGTGCTAAACCATAGCAGAGAGATGAGTGACTCAGGAAACTCAGGTGGCCCTTTCTAGAAAGTAAAACTGGTTATTTCATTATAGCTTGAGAGAACAGCACCAATCGTCGTTATGAAGGAAAACTTCAGCAGAAGGTTTTCAGAGCTGGAAATTAAACTGGGCAGCAGGCTGGGACACAAGGGGTTAACGCTTTCAAGGCAAACAGGGAAGATAAAATTGGAACCATGTTTTACTTTTGCACTCCATTAGGTTTTTCAGTCCCCTGGGAACGTCACTGGAATAGCAAAAGCCTTGTACTAAAAAGCAGTGAGGAAAAAGGAAAATCCAAGAAGCTTTCACTTTGGAAGTGATCCACAGCATTTGCCCAAAACAACTTTAAAGGAGATTTCAAATTCACTTTGGTACTTAGATTTTAAACTCTGCCTGAATTAATGGGGGGCTTCATAAGCAGCTACTGAGCTGTCAACTTCATGCTAACGTGAACATTAACTCATTCCATCCCTGGTTAAAGGAGCCTTTCTTGAATTTTGGGGCGGAAATAAGTGTTTGTACAGTCACAAAAATGACCAAAAAAGCATCATTATAAACCCATTAAAAAGTAGCAATTCCATCACGTCAATCTGTATCTGCAGAATGTGAGGTACAACAATGCTCAGGAGAACATTACACTGTTCAAATCCCTTCTCACCACTTCCCATGCTGCAGAGCAAAATCTTGCCTCTGCCATTGCAGCACACAGACCCCGAAGCAGTTCAACCACCCCCAGTTTCCAGTCTGGGGGTGATCACACACACACTGTCTTTGCATTAGCTCTCAGGGGAGCTGGGGTGGGTTACTGACAAAGTCAGCGTGCTCTTCACAAAGCCTGCTGCTGGATGATCCCAGTCACCAGCCTGGCCAGAATAAGTGTGGCTCCTCGCTACAAGCAAAAGCTTCAGAGCAGAGCAGGTCACTGTGGAGAATCATTCCCTTTCCTAAGGGCAGCTCCCTGAAGGCTGCTAAGAAACAGGATGAGCCTTGACTTAAAGCAATGATGTTTTCCTGCAAACACCCTCGGAGGACAACTGAAGCAGCCTATCTTTAAGAAGCAGATACAAGGCGTTGTGTTCACCACAGCTTCACTTTTCACTGATGAGCTGCCCACGTCCTGAACACACAAGAAGACAAAGCTGCTTTACAAACATCTGTAACATGAACCTTGCTTGCTCGGTTTGCTCTGAAAAGCCACTTATACCCCCCTGTGAATACACTTTTGCTTCAACAGATGGAGAAAGCCAAACACCAAGTACTACACCTCCCTGCCATGCAAAACCTCACACTTGCAAACAAGAAGCTACTCTTGGACGAGGAATACAACCAATACTTGAGGTATCTTCAATCTCAAGATTGTGTTGTTATAGTTCTTGTGGACATGTGCTTCTCAGTGCTCTGCCATCCTGAAACAATCTCCTCTTGGAGCAGAGTCCACGTTACCAAAACATACAGCAAAAGATTTACATGTGCTACCAATAAAAAAAGATAAAAGGCATTGGTCTGAAACAGAACCAAGGGAAACCTCAAAGTTCTGCCTTTAATTTCACAGGCATTTCTGGGCCAAGAGATGTCAAATCCAGTAACAGATTTCAAATAAAAACTTCAGATCCTTTTATCCCATCTCAGACAGGCAACCGAATACACCCTCATACTACAACCATCCCAAGGTAATTCATTACCAGGAGGGGAAAAATAAACCACCACGGAATAAGTTACAAAAATACCATTAACAGCCCCCTTAAATTGCCTTTGAGGCTTGCCTACTGTACAGCAAGTAGTTTTATTTAACCAGAGAAAGCTGGGATAAAGCTTCAGAGGCTCTGAGGTCTGTAATTACAACTAACATATCCACAAGGACATTCCTCATACCCCATTAAACAGCATCATCTCAGGCAGCAAAGCTGCTGAGGTTTTTAAATCACGTTCTGTGTCAAATTGAACTTCACCAGATCCCTTCTCCACTCAGGATATTGTAATGCCAGTTTCAAGCAGTAGTTTGATCAGCACCGTTTACCTCACATGTTAAGGACATCAGTGCCAGACTGTCATCCTTATCTGTCCTAACAGCATATGAAATGTTTTTAAGTTCAAAGTCTTCAGAGCTTGTGGACAGTCTGGGAAGGAAAGTATCCACTGACACAAGGTTAAAAAGAACCAGTGGCAAACCTCCACTCACATCTGACCAACCAGTAACAGCAGCTTCAAAACTCAAGGAAGTTCAACATTCCACAGATTTGCTCAGCATGGGCTATATTTTAGCATCCCTCCAGAGTTCACTTCTTGCTGTTTTAGATAGATGTAGGTCCTACAAAAACATCAGGTGTTTTCCTAAAGAGGCAGGAAGCATAAGGAGAGGGAAGTTCAGACTTCACACAGACACGCTGCCTTGACTAGGGCTGAGCTGATATAAACTCACACACACACCGTGACTCAGGCTTATATACACTTCAGATGTTAACGGCTCACAGGAGATGCACCAGACAACAGCTCCCCAGAAAGTACTTGCCTGAATGTTAATGTTTGCCCACAGAAATAAGTAGGAGCTTTGGAATAGAGCACACCACATGACTGGGCATCATTTCGAAGTGCGATGTTCCTCCGACTGCTCAGGCTGTATCCCTCCAAACCAGTTGTCCATTCTTCAAAGGAGAAAACAGGGAAAAGAATAAAGGCATGAGAAGTATGAACCTCAACTCCCTACTGTCTGTGCAGAATCAAGTCAGTCACCATGTCCACTCAACCACTTCATACAAAGCTTGAGCTATTGTAAGCACAGGGGCTGATTTTGCTGCCTCTGAAGGAGAGATTTCTTTTCCAAATGATCTGCAATTACAAAAAGCATTTCCCAACTCATCTTGTTCAGCAGAAGTTCACTCTTTGCTGCACTCCCTAAAGCCATATTGTAGGCAAAGGAAAACCTTCATTACCCACTGCCCAAATCTGTGTGAAGACAACACGTGGGGGTTTATCTCTCCAAGACAAAAGCTTGTTGTGAGACCGCAGTCATCAAAACATGCTTAGATAGGGGTGAGAGAGAAAGAAAATGCTTTGCTTCTGGCTCATTTTCAAGGCTAAGAAATGAGCTACCTGCTGCAAAGGCTCACTACCTATCCCTCACAGTAGGAAGCAAAGGCTAAATGATAGGATAAAAGGATAGTTCATCATACCTTACACACACACACTAGGTAAGGACACCCCACCACCATACAAAAAGCAGCTCCTTAAGCCATGCAGCTACAGAGCTTTAGGAGTGTTGCACTGATTACATAGGCTTATGATGAAGATGGACAGCAAGGAAATAGTACCATGGGGCACTAGTGTGGTAGAGCCGATCTGAGGAACACTCCATGGGCTCCACTCCTGCCGCCCATCTCTTCGGGCACAGACTCTGAACTGGTAATCAACATTGGGGTCAATGTGCAGCACCACGAACTCCGTCTCCGAGCCAACATATGCATCTTCAAAGTGAGTGGCAGTACCCTTCCGATACTGCAGTCGGTAATCTTGCGGAATGAAGTCCTCATCCACCTACAGAAACATTCATTGCATTGGTAAAGGTCCATCTCTTTCCTATCCTTTTGCCCCGAAGTGGCACATGTTAGGCTAGTGCTGCAGGAAGCCATCAAAGGTGACTCAAGGTCACAAGGTATTAAAGGAGCAGAAAGCATGCCTTACAGAAAATAGAATCAGTCTGAACCAACTAATACAAAGAGAACTGTAAGAATTATTCAATTACAGTTTAAAAGTATGTAGAAAAGTAGCATTTAACAGAAGGCTTTTCAATCTAGCAGCGATAGAAAAAGATCCTTCAGCCAAAAGCTGAAGACGAATTTACAGAAGAAATTCAGTGCCCATTTTTGACAGCAAGGGAACCCACTATTATCCTTCATGAACTGTTCCAAGAAATCATTTCCAATTCTTTGATATCTTTAAGTCCAAAGAGATTACCACCCCCATATCCTCCCCCCCAAACACCAACCCTCCACAGCTCTACTCTCCAATGGACATGGCCAACTTCAGGGACCTCCTCTATAGCACAGAAAATCAGACCACATGTGACAGCAGTGCCTATGGCTTTACAGTCTCAGCCCACATCCTTCACAAGGTAAGGGTGGCTGACCAACTGCTGGCTGTTGTTAGAACAAGTTTGTACAATGCTGCCAAGGAGCACAGAGCTGTCCAACAACAACTAAACCACATCAGAGCACAGCAGTGATTTACCCAAAAATAATTTTTGGGTGTTGCAAAGTAATGCTACTTGACTGGCTACTGCCTGCATTAAAGGATTTTCTACCTACTGAACCACACTAAAAACACAAACATGCATCGGGGTAAAAACAGAACGGGCTCAGCCTCAGCCTGGGTCTGCTAAAGAGCCTTCAAAGGGAACAAAAGCATCACCCCAGCAAAAGAAGTTCAGTCTCACTGAGAGTGTTTGGCTGTTATTGCCACACAGACAAAAGCACTCCCTTCCACAGCACAAATGGCTACTTGTGAATCACCTGTCAGAATCACACACACCAGGATTTCTTGGCCTTGTTTGTACATCATCATCACAGAGAGATCACACCCTGGTGTTTGTTTAGTGGGAAGGGTATATGAAGGAGTTGTTTCCTGCTTGTTCAGCACCTGGCACTTGCTTAAGCATGGGGTAGCACTGCCTTCAGCTGTCCTTCCTGACTTCCCACACTCAGGGAAGCAGACTGCAAGGGAGGTGTGCACTTGGTGTGTCAGCCCTTTCTGCTCACAGATAGGAGCAGGTAGAGCCCAACAGCAAGAGTCTCACACACAAGTGTCCCTTCCAAGCAGGCACAAACCCCAGTGCCAACCACAACATCCCCAGATTATTTTGCCTTTAAATGAGGCCACCACCATAAAAATCTCTTCTAAAGTTTCTAACTACACCCTGGATTGGATTATTCCTTCAAAGGCAGCAGAGAATCCAGAATCAAAGTGTCTTTTTCAGCATCTTTCAACAAAACCGAATTCCAACTGATTTTCACTGAGGATGTTTTACCCACCTTACACCATCGGACTAAAATACCTCCAGGCTTCTCAACAAATTCCTCTAGCTGTACAGGCGGGCGAGATGCCACAGTTCCATGTATGAATATTTGATTTTTCAGTATAGTAAGAAGGCAGTCATCCAACTGGGCAGATAAACAAGGCACGTCAACCAAGGAGGGCACTTCTGGTAAGCTGAGAAAGGAAAGCTTGTTATAATGGAAGGGGTCTGCTGCTACAAATTCGTATTTCATCCATACACTTGAGTTTATGCAGATCTGCAAGGAGAGAACAGCTGCAGAAATTGGCACGTGCATTTCAAACTAAAAAGACTCAGAAAACATTGTGTTTCAGCCCTAACCAGACTGTTTCTCAGTAAATACTCTGAAATACAGGCTGTTCCACAAGGAATGGTTTCATCATTCACAAATAAACAGCCTATATTTCTACAGAACATATGGAAATTGAATACTACTCCATTCTGTGATTGCCAGCCCCATCAAAGTCTATGAAACAAACAGGACAGTAACACCTCAAATGAGTCTTTTAAGGCAGCAGAGCAGAAAGCTTTTGTTTCAAAGGAGAAAAGATCCCCTATACAAGAAGGGCATGTGTGCCACTGCCTCGGATCACCTCAGTGTGTCAGTATCTTACCTATCTAGCTGAATATGTAAAGCTTTTTTTGTAAAGATGCAAAGTCTCTCATTCTGCTGTCCCACATCTCCATGGACCGCACTCTCCCCTGGAATAAAAACATTCCTGATGAGACAACGTCCAAGACAGGCATTTTTTGCTTCAAAGAGTAACCAGTTCTGACACGAACAACCAATTACACATGAAGCATTCTCAGCACTTCTGCTAGACTCTAAGCTAGAAAACACAATTATAGTTAACAATATAAAGCCTATCCAACAACTTCTGAAAGCTCTCAAAGCTTCCTGTAGGCACACCCATAACAGAGGTAACAATTTGCCTCAGGTCCCACACGGTAGCAGAACTGGGCTCAGATGCCAGAAATGAGGATTATTAATCCCCTCCTCTGCCTGCTTTAATGGAAGAAAAAAGCAAAGCACCTTCACCCGTCAGAAAATAAAACAGCAGCAGCCTGAAAGCAAAAATCATTTCAAGCATTGCTCTGTTTGCTACAATTTAAATGTGACTGTTGTCAGAATGAAGGACATCATCCATGCATTAACGTGTAGAGATAAATATAAATCTTTTCATAGGCTTTCCATATAAAGTAGCATCCCACACTTCAGCTTACAGAGATTTATGGTCCCTTCTCCTATCTGATGACTTTAGGGTAATTTACAACATAAGCAAGCTCAGTCCTTTTCCAAATGGAGGCTTACAAATGCTACAGATCTCTGAAGAAAAGCACACATCATAATTGGCAGCAGGAGGCTTAATAACTACAGAGGCTTAACTCCTCTCTGACTCAGACACAACGCCTGCTCGGTTTGATGACTTAGCAACAGTACTGCTACACAGGGAACAGTGCCCCATGGGATACAAGCGCACAGCTAGTCAGGCTCTCATGAGACCTGATAGAAATTCATACAAAACACAGACAAACACCCTGTGATTCAGTAACCTGACATTTAAAACAAGAACAAGGTGACTCTCAGCTGTCCAAGAGGTTGTGGTGCTAGGAAAACAACCAGATTAGTTGTTAAACACTTCCACTACTGCAGTGGACAGGAGCACAGAGCTCTCACAACCTGCTCTTCCAGCACAGAGCCTATGTCTGCGTGGAAGCTGGTACATTTCCTCCTCGTGGGAGACTGCTCAGTGCCCTTTAGCTCACAAAACTGAGATCATGTTGAAAGAAAGTTAAAGTTGAGACATGAGAACAATGCAAGGAAACTGCCAACACACTCATGGCTCAGACATGCTCCCAGTAGGTTCTCCAGTGTGGGGAAAACAGGCAAGAGTGACATTCTTTTCTGGCTAGGTATTTAGCATCAGTAAGGCACAAACTGGCCTGTAAAGGGTTACTGTAAAGTAATTTTACTGTAAAGTAATATTCCACGTGTGCATTATTGTCTGCCTCATCCTCAGACTTTTTTTTCCCTATACAGTGGCCAATTCATAGAATCATAGAATAGTTAGGGTTGGAAAGGACCTTAAGATCACCTAGTTCCAACCCCCTGCCATAAGCAGGGACACTTCACACTAAACCATGCCATGCAAGGCTTCATCCAACCTGGCCTTGAACACATCCTTCATGTTTCCCATCAATAGTGAATGTAATCACTCTTAGCAGGGAAAATAACTACTTAGGTCCTGCCTTACCTTCCCGGAGCAGATCCTCAGCCGTACTGACCCCATGCTCTATTAGCTTCTGGCATTCATCCAAGGGCTTGATGCTCTCTTGTTCTATAGCATCCACTTCCTGCAGCAGTGACATCAGGCGCTCATCCAACAGCTTCTTCAGGGTCCCTTTCAAGTCATTAAAATGCTGCTCAAGTACATCTCTGGTCGATGTTGCACTTTCTCTGATCTAAATTCAGGTTAACAGGAAAGAAGGATTCAGGATAGAGGCAAAGGCCACGCACATCTTTTATTTTGCTGAACAATCTCATCTGCATCTGCTGGAGAAAAGCTGTGTGTGAAGTCAGCTTTAAAAAAAGGACCAGTGGCAGCTAAACCAGTGTATTCATTTTTAGTACAGGTACAGCAGGGAAGGAAGCAAAGAAACTAGCCTGGACAAGGCGAAGAGTACAGTAACTAAGCCAAATACAAACTGTGTACTTCAATCAAGGAATTCTTCTTGCCAGGAAAGTCCAAAGCAGGCCTTCACCCTCCCACCCTCCAAAACTGCTGCAATCCTGTTCAAACCCCACTCTGCCATCATACACAGGTAATCATCATTGGAAAGAAGAGGACACCAGGCTTGTAGAAGACCCAGAAGCACTTTTCCAGATCCTGTCACTTTACTGGACTTGTAAAATCCTTGTAAACTGCTTTCTTTACATTTTCTTTTCCAAATAGCCACCTTTGATTTGTCTGGGCTCCAGGGTCACAGGGCAGGGTGCACAGCAAGGCTGCTTTGATTCAGGAAGAGCCAGACCACAGAAGTTTCTACAAGTGCCTATTAAAATGGTTGCAAACTTGCTGAATCTGACTTGTAGGGAAGAAAATGCACATGAACACCCCTGAGCTAAAGATGCAAAAGCCAGAAGTAAACATCTCCTAATGAACAACTCTTCTAAGTCACAGACACAAGGAAATGCTGCAACATACGCATGGCCTTACACGTAATTTCTAGATCTTTAGAAGTAGACAACCAACACAGGAAGCTCTCTGGTTAGGTAAAACAAATTTCCTCTTCAAGTAATAGTCATGAAGCTCCGCAGCTGCCACACAGCTCGGTTTCCCTTCTCTTGTTATTTCAGTGCTTAGGAAAAAAAGGAAGTATTTAGCTTCATGAAGGGGTGGGGTGGAAGGAGACAGAACAGGCACTTCTCTGAGCCCATTACCTCCACTGCATGCACATGCAAACTCGACAGGCCAGCCACAGGCTTACAGATAGCACTGGCTACGCAGAAAAGGAAATGCAAGTCCCTGAGCACATAGAGCAGTGTGAAGTTTGCTGCCTTTCCTATTACATCAGCCCACCAGCCCCCAAATAATAAAGCATCCGCTCTCTGAACCCCAGTCAAGGCCATCCAGCACTTCTGCACACCGGGAATTCTTGGATGTGTTGCCTGGCTGATTCTTCACAGACAAAACAGCACGTGGTCATGAGGATGGGAAGAGGGAAAACAGAAACATGCACACACGAGCAAAGCAATTCCACCAAGGATTAAAAGGAAAGCAAGGTAAGCTAAATAAGCACTCCCAACCACTGCAGAGAGGCAAACTGGCTCCCTCCCAGTGCATTTTGATTACCAGGAAACACCACGAGATAACAAGGTTTGGATTAAAGACAGTCACGACCAATTCATTTTCTTAAGTAGCTTGTGGTTTGCAAGACAACTAATGGGATGTGTAGCGATTGCACACATTCACTCGGCAGCAGGACACTACCCTGGCAGATTTATGGCAGATCTCTATGCTAATGGAATCTGCTTCAGAAAAATCATCAGGTCACCACAAACACATCTTCTAAGTTTAGCTTTGGGGGTTTTTATTTACCCCTTGCAGAACTGGAACTGAAGATAGGCAGGCATTGGCTCCAGTCTACAGAAACTAAAACCCTTGGAGGATGCCTCAGCAGAGAAGCCAGCCCTCCACTGGCTCCCTGCGATCTCCCTACCCACATTAGCCTATCTCACTACACATCTCCAGCATGGGGTGGGTGGGTTACCAGTCCCACTGCAACAGCTGCAGAAAAACCAGCTAACCTGGAACGCTGGCAACACTTAGATATGACCCACAGAGTACGTGAGGCACGGGGCTTGGTGCATGGGCACAGCAAAGCTCATGGTAGTGACAGATTAGAGCAACTTGCCTAGACGGGTGTCTTTTAGACATGAGAAGAGGACAAGCATGGTGCTCCCTTTACAATACAGGCTAGCACCCTAACTGCTTTAGAAAACAGCTCATTTAAAGCACCTTTATTCTTGCCTAGGGCGCCTCCCTATGAAGCCAGGCTCTGGTCAGCACCACACGCACCGCTTCTTCCCGACACACTCTGGATCTGCCCATCCCCGTGTCCTCGCTCCGCCACCAGCACCCACCGAGGCGACAAGCGGCGGCCAAGGCAGCACCACCCGCCCCAGCCCCCGCCCTCCTCCTTCCCTACACGCCCGAGCCGAGCTCCGGCACCCTGCAGACACGGATAAACACAGCGGGAGAGAAGCGGCCTCGCCGCTGCCCGGGGCAGGCTCCCTGACCGCGGCCGCCCCGCGGGGCAGGCGTTGAGCACTGCTGGAGAGCCCCCGGGGCCACTGTTCCGTCCCGTCCCGCCTCTCCACCTGCTTCCGCGCCTGATGCAGCCCCCGCAGCCGCTGCTCCAGCTCCCGCCGGTAGCTCCGCGCCGCCTCGATGCTCTCCCGAGCCTCTTGCAAGAGGAACCGCACCTCGGCCTCCGCTTCGGCCTCCATGGGCAGCCACAGCGGCGAGGCACCCCGCGGGGCGGGGCGGGGCGGGACGGCGGGCGGGCCTCGCCGCCGGAAGGGCCGCACATCCGGACGCCGTGCCCCGGGGGGCGGAGCTGCGAACGCAGCGGGAAGCCGGCGGGGCGGGGGCCGGCGGGGGCCGGCGGCGGCGGCCTGTGAGGGCCCGTGGGTGACATGGCGTCCAGCGAGGCGCGCGCTGCCACAAAGCGGCCTCAGCGCGCCGCGACAAAAACTGTCCCTCTTCGCGCCCCGTGCCCCACCCGCCTGACGTCACGAGCCCCGCCCCTCTCCGTGCCGCGGCGCGAAAACCGGACTGACAGCGAGGCGGTGGTGTGGGCGTGGCTCCGCAGGCACGTGACCTGGCCCGCCGGGAGGCGGGGAGAAAGGAAAAGGGGCGGGCCGGCGGGCCTCTTGCCTCTCTCACGTGACGCGGGCTCGCGAGCGGCCGTTGGCCAACGCGGGCGGGTCACGTGGTGCGCCGCGGAGGTCCGAATCCCGTCCCGCGCGCGCTTTCCCGCCCCTGACCGGCGGCGGCGGCGGCCCCGCCCCATGGCGATCGCGAGCGCCCCCCGCCGCCTCTGAGGCCCCCCCGCGCACGGGGCATGGTGGGCAGGGTCACCGTGGCCGCCGCGGCCCCCCCCCCTCTCCCCGGCAGAGACGGCGACGCTCAGGTGAGGGGGGGCGCGGAGGGGAAGGCGGGACGGGGACGGGGATGGGGTGGGGGGGGAGGTCGCGGTGTGAGGGCGGAGCGGGCCGGGCCGGGGGAGCCCCTTTGTGGTGCGCGGCTGTAACGGGGGGAGAGCGCTGCCCTGCCCGGGGACCGTGAGCGCGGGCCGGGCTGTCATGGGCTGTCTTTGGGGGCCTCCTCAGGCGGGTACCGGCAGCTCTGTAAGCGGTGAGGCCGGATGAAGTGATGGGCTCTCAGGAGAGATCGGGGTTTAATGAAGTAGGAGAGTTACAGAGGCCTCTCTGAGTCCTCTTTCGGAGTCGTACACATCACAGGATCACAGCGGTTTGGGTTGGAAGGGACCTTAGAGTTCCAGCCCCTGCCATGGACAGGGACACCTTCCACTAGAGCAGTTTGCTCCAAGCCCCGTCCAACCTGGCCTTGAGCACTGCCAGGGATCGGGCAGCCACAGCTTCTCTGGGCACCCTGTGCCAGCACCACACTTTAAATTATGATAAGAGATACGAATTCTTCTGTATTCATGCCCTTTAAGTGTTTCAAGAGGTAGAGTTTCACCTTAAGATACACTAGAGGTCTACAGTGGGACCATACATCTTTAAGGGATGTTGGAATCCTCTGTGAAGTGCTCTATAAATGCTCTGGTGAACATCTCAAGGTAATCACTAGGTCAATCATCTGAATCGCCAGTTCCTGAGCTCTGGTATTGTGAGATATCTGCAGGTCTGGAGACCTTGTGGTTGCTTCCAGTTTTGGTGGCCTCAAAGTTTTGGAACAGGGTTTTTATATATGAAATGGCAGAATCTTTGTTTTAAGGTTAGGTGGCTGTTGAAAACATGGGGGTGAGTTGATGCGCGCACAGTCTTAGCGCGCTGACATGAGAGGCTTATCCTTTGGGAAAGTACTAGTGTCACTAATGCTTTATATCACCGTACTGAGTTACCTCTTTGAACACTAAGATTCATGTTGAACGTTTTCACAGCCATGCAAGAAACGGCGCGAGGAAGATCCTTCTGTGGAGACAATCACGAGGTACTTTTCACCTCTAGCAAAACCAGTGGATAAAGTGTTGTCACCACCAAAACCCAACAACATATTGGACTACTTTAAAAAGACAGGTGTAGATGAGAAAGCCACACCGCCACTTGTAGCTGGAGAAAACGGAGCACCATTTGATGCTGATGATGAAGACTGTAAGGCGCCTTATAAACCACCTTTAAAGAGGAAGAGGAAAGGGAAGAGAGTTAATTTAAATAATAAGCTAAAGGAGATGAAAGAATCTGAGGATAAACATGAAATAGAAATTAGTAGTGATGGCAGCAGAGAAACGACAGGACTGAAACAAGACAGCGGTGATTTTACAGCTTCGTGTACTTTAGTTGACCAAAAACATGCAAGAGAACTAGAAGATAATGTGCAAGGGGAGAACTTCTCAAGTGCTGTTATGTACAGAAAAAATGCAAAGAAAGCTGGTTCTGAAATAAGTGGAAGGAAAAATAGGGTAAGAAAATCGAGCAAAAGGAATCACAAAGTAAATATGGATTTGTCTGAAAGTTTTCCATCTGAAAACCAGATGAATGCAAAGTGTAAAAAGGGAACTGAAGATAAGAAAAAGCTGGTATCTCCTATAATAGCAGAGCATGACATTGTTATTAGTGATTCCAGTTTTGATGACAAGACGTCACAGGTAAATAACAGTATAATAACAGTGTCATTTGAGGACTTCTTGAAGAGTCAGGGAGAAAATTACATAGATCACATTGAAGAAGACACAAAGCCAACCACAGACAATCCTGCCACAGCAAATGAAGTGGACAAAAATGATGCTGTTAGTGACCCAGAAAGGTGTGAGGAATCCCAACAGCTGCCACTTAGAACAGTAACTGTCCTTGCACAAGTTCATTCCATTCCCCCCAGATTAGCTCCATTGCAGAAGGAGCGGAAAGGCTCTAGAAAAATAGCTTCCATTTTCTTGAAGCAGAAAGGATGTGTAGGGGAAAAAGAAAGTAGCCCACCCCTCTTGGATGGTGAGCAAACTGAGCAGGTTACTCAGAAAAGAAGATCTAATGTGGTTATTGAGGAAGAAGAACTGGAGTTAGCTGTACTAGAGACTGCAGGGTCAGATTCTCTAAAGCCAAAATGTAGTTTGGAAGAAAGGCATCAGTTTATGAAGGCATTCAGACAGCCGACATCAGATGTAGTAAAAAGTGGCATTAAAAAGGCACCTGGGAAACAAAAGCAAGCCATTGGAAAGTCTGCAAAAGAAAAAGAAGGACCTGAAGATGACATTGCTTCAAATAAAGGATTAGAAAGTGGAGTACCAGAAGGTTCTAGTCCTAAAAACAATGGAACTAAACCCAAAAGACCCAGAAAGAATCAGAAAAAAGGAAACAGAAGAAGGAGAGCTTCAGAAATTAAGGGAACTAATGTTTCTGATACTAGCAGCTGTTACAAAGATGAGGATTCAGGTTCTAATATTCTCACTAAGGAAAGCACCTTAGATGTAAGAATTTCATCGAGTCCAAAAGTGAACAAGTTAAGGAGGAGTTTAAGGCAGAAGCAAATCAAAACATCAAAAAATGTTACACCTAAAAAACCCCGCATTAAAGATACCTTTTCTGAAGAGGAATCAAGTGGCTGTCTTGTACTAACTTCAACTCCAAAAGCAAGAAAGCAATCCTTGAAGAAAAGTAATGTGTATAAAGCCGAGGTGATTACCATGCCCTTTGATGGAAGCAGCCCAATCAGGTAAACATTTTACAGTATATTCTACCTTTGTACTTTGTTTTCCTGCAAGTATGTTGAGAGTATAACATAATTTTAAGTTGACTGGAAAGCATACCTGGTGCATGAATACAGGTGAATAATACAGAAGAACCAAAGCTGACTATAAATGTATTGCTCTAAAGACACTGAAAAGACCAACCAAAGCAAAAAAAAAAACCCCAGAAAAACCTAACCTTCTGTTTATAGCACTGTATTTTTGAAGGCTTTTCAAAATGAAATTGAGAGTAACATTTCCCTTTACTAAAACATAATACTTTTGTAATACTTTTTTCTCTAATTAGAATGAAGTTCACACGTATCAATGCAACTACAAAATCAAATAAAGCTGAAGCAATGAAAAATGAAGAGTTTAACCCCAAAAATATGAAGGTAATTTATGTAACAGTTTGTGGTTTAGTATTTTATATCATTTATTATATGCGTGTAATTATGTTCATATTCACTATTGTGCCATAGTCTTATGTCATACAATATGAAAGTTCTCAGGTGCCCTATGGAAAGAGAGTGTTACTGTGGTTTATGATAGGATTTGACATAACCATTCTTGTATGGTTTATGTACCTTAGATTTTTAAAATGGCTTTTATTAGTGTAAATCTACTTTTTTGTAACAGACAAATCCAGTAAAAGAGCATTCTCCTGCTCTGCAGGTTCTCAGGATGGGTCACAGTGTTTGGGCACAGCAGAACAGCTTATACTTACGCCCGTATTTCATTTGCTCTGTGGGCAGAACATGTAGGGCTCTTGTTCCCTTTTGAAAAGGATTTGTATGATCCTGCTTTGCTCCTCCCCTCAGTTCTTTCATTTTCTTTTTATACCAGTAAAATTTGAGTAAAATGATGTGTTTTTATGAATGTGAAAAACTATATGGATATGCGAAACGCCAAAGACATTGCTATGAATTGCATTTGTTCTCTGTTAACAGATGAACTCTACTTTGAAAAACCTATCCAAAGCGAAACAACTGATTGAGAAGGCAAAGGCTATTCAGCACAATAGATCAAAGGTTAATGAAGACTTCCCAGCTCCTGTGAGGCGCTCGTCTCGGCAGCGAGCTCTTGCTGAAAAGAAAAAATTAGAAGAAAGTGAAGTAAGCCTGAGTGTTCTGCAGGGGAAACCCCTTTGTTTTGATGTTTTGGTGATTCGTTTAAGCAACGAAAATGTTCCTTCTGCAAATGCTTCTTTTAAACCATCAAATAAGGTAGATGCTGTGCAGTGGTATGGTGCCTGTCAAATAGTAAAGTAACTGCTAGGAATAGACTGGAATGCTTGTTCCAATGCAGATCTCTAACATGCTGCAGATGGTCAGGCTTTGGAAGGGACTGTTTCTCTTTCCTAATGAACAAGATATCTGTTTCAAATGTGTATGGTTTAGACTCCTACATGAGAGTAGTTCTGCCCTCTATTTATTGGGGATCCTATTCTATATACTACTTCTGTGTAGACAACAGTAGTGAATTTATGATCTTCAAATTGTGTTTGCTAACTTCTAAGCTTTCTAACAGTTTCTGCAGTTTTCTCACTACTGATCACTAAGGTGTCTTATTAAGAAAGGAGGAAAAGTTGTTTTTCTTATTTTATTTGCTTTCCCTCTAGGAATCAGTAATAATTTTAGATTCAAGCCTGAGTTGTGACACTACTACAGTGCAGAATGTGGAGCAAAAGAATCTTCAGAGCTTAAATGATGTTTTGGGGAAAAAGCCTAGGAACATGAAGGTTGCAAAGAACTCAAATGGTAAATGTTTTTACTGCATGTGTTTAATTTTAATTACAGTTACTATTATAACTATTTTCTAAAGCTGCCTTTGCAGTTCATTCTTCTTATGATTTGTTGTATAATACTTCATTATATACCTTTCATTTGTATGCTAGGAGGGAAAACTGAAAACCTGCTAATGTGATATCATGTTGTGTTTTCTTCTCATTTAAGGTGGTGGGTTTTGCTTTTTAGTGTTACAAAACCCAACATCTGTAATGATGGAATAACTAGAAATCAAACTATGTAATGAATTTTGATAAAATATCCAGGTTTCTGTTAGGAACAGGAGATTCCGTAATGTTATGAAATGGAACAGAGAAGCAAGGTTAGAATCCTACATTAGTGCTAATATAATAAAGATTTTTCCTTTCTCCTTTTTAAAGGAAAACTGGGATATCCACCTTCTTTGATTGGCAGAAATGCTCAGAACTGTGCAGGTGCACCAATTGTGATCTTTGATGAAAGCAGGTCAGTTGGCAAGATTGCAGTTGCTTAAGAATCAAGAAGTATTTGAAGATCACTTTTAACATTCTCTTGTTTTACATATTTAAATACAGTCATGGAAATGTAATATAAACGTTTATGGGTTTAGAGTGATCAATATGTTAAACTGCTTGCAAACTTTTGGGGGTTTTTGAGAGTTCCTCAACCATTATTGGCTGTTTTAGATGGTTGAAAATCAAGATGATGACTGGTTAAAAAGAAATCCTAAACTGCATATAAAATACAAAAACAAAGTCATTTTTTATCAAAATCTGTAACAGAAAATTTCAAATTAAATGCAAACTTGATACATTTAAATTAATTTTAGCAGTTCTCCCAGACTGTTTCTAACGTGTGTAGAAGTGAATGCGATTAAATTCTGTCATAAGCCTTATGTGGCTGGT
Source organism: Agapornis roseicollis (assembly GCA_002631895.1). Classification (NCBI taxonomy): domain Eukaryota; kingdom Metazoa; phylum Chordata; class Aves; order Psittaciformes; family Psittacidae; genus Agapornis; species Agapornis roseicollis. The sequence goes on from NDXB01010362.1 coordinate 201,012, forward strand.
AGTTCAAATGCTTTGGGGTTTAATTTCTATTTTCATTAAAGCCAAGATGCATCTGAAAACTCTCAAGATGATGATCAGTTCAGAGCAAAGCGTGCATTCTTGATGAGTGGATTGCCAGAGTCCCTGAAAAGACAGATTGCAAAGAAAGAAGCAGCAATGGAAGCATACTCACTTGCAAGTTCATGTTTCAAGCCTGTTGTCCATGTACAGCAGAAGGATGACTGTAAGCTCTTCTTCAGCTTATATAATAATTTTTATAGTGATTTATAATAACTTCTAGTGATTCTATGCAGAAAAGAACTTGAAAAGCAAAACTCAATGTGACTGCAGTAACTAGTAGTTTCTTCTTGGTTTGTGTCACAGTAAGAAAACAAAACTTACAGGCTTCCAGGGTAATGATTTTAAGTATGCAACTTACAAGTTAAATTGGTGCTAAAGTAATGTATGCATTTATGGGTGAGGATGCAAACTTCTGAGGATTTATTTGGGGAATAGAATCAGAGAATGGGTTGGGTTGGAAAGGACCTTGATATCATCCAGTTCCAAACCCCTGTGATGGGGGGAGCACCTCCCACTAGCCAGGGTGCTCAAAGCCCTGACTGGGGCAGAAACCATTCTTCCTGACAAAGACAAAATGCTTCTGGAAAGAGTAAAGACCTGCCCATTTCTTGCCCTAAGGGAGCGAGTGTGCTACAGTATCCTTATGGAAGGGCATGGCAGAAGAGCAGAAAGTAGAATAGCACTTCCCAGTTTCTATTTCCAAACCAACCAATTAGCAAAACAAACTCCTTGGTGAGCATCTGTCCTGCAGAGACAGGTGAGGGCGCAGGTTGTTACTTAGAGCAAGCAGAACCCAGGAGCAACTCACTGGGAAATGTATGTAAAAATGTGCAAATTTGTTCTTTTCATGGGAGGTAGAGTTAATAAAGATAAAAAGTTGATGCAGTAGAAGTTCAATAAGCTTGGCTTTGACGTGATAAAGCTGTGGTTAAAAGCATTTACTCTTACTTCCTATAGGATGGGTTTGTCTGTGACTTTATCTCCGTTTTGTTAATAAAAGTTTCCTCTTGTTTTGTTCTTGGTGGGGCTTCTTTTGTAGGTTGTCCATTGTGGAAATTGCAATCACCATCATGTCCTCTATTAACTATGCTAAGGAATCTGAACACTGAAGTCACCAATGTCACAAAAATCAATCTCTCGCTTGGTGAATTCTCCACTGTGAATTCAAAACTAACTGGAAACTGTTCTATACCTGTGGTTAGTACTTTAAATGAGGGCTTGTGTTAAGAGTGAATATAAAATTGAATTGTTCTGTTACTTGTTAGGATTTCTGTTGTTTTTAAAAACTCCTGTAGTCTGAATCTGCTTCAGTCTTGGATATTTGTGTGTGTCTGTGTGATTTACCCACTCTGCATTGTAATGTTAGATAGTTCTTAAGTCTTTCTGTTAATCTCTGGCTTCATCAAGAGCTACCAATTTAATGTATGCAAAACTGTCCGTGTTATTCTGTGTAATGTTTTCCAGTAGTGATTTACATAAGTATGTGTGTGTGTATTGCAGCGTTCTGGCCACCGACCAGTTTTTCCTGATACAGCCAGGAAAGATTTACTGGATGAGATCATGGCTTCTAATTCCCAATTTCCTGTGAGAAAATACTTCTACAGGTTTCTGAAGAGGCAGGTGGAATGGCTGGGTTCTGGAAGCAGTGCACACGGTTAGTGATCTGCCTGGGGAAAAGCATGCTCACACTGACTCTCTGGCATGAAAAGGCATTTGGAATTTCCAGAGCTGTGTCAGTGAAGGAATGCTGTTGGAAATAAGTTGGTCCTCACATTTTAGGCCATTTTGACCAAATTCTTCAAATATGGCTTAAAAACCCCTATGTGGTTGTAATGGACAGAGCTTGAAATTGTAAAAGGATGCATTTTTTATTTAAATATTCATTTTTCCCTTAGAAAACAAAGCTGGTGCTGCAAATTCTGAGGTAAATCAGAAACATTCTGACAATTGGAAGGAAACCAAGAGGAAAAGGCAAGAAACAGAAGAGCACAAATCAAAAAGAAGAAAGCAAATTGAAGGTTCAGAGGCAGAAATAAAATCAGGAGTTTCTGAGAAACATTTTTCTTGCACATCTGGAGAAAAACAAGGAGAGACAGAACATGCCTTGAATTTGGGAAAAAGCAAGACCCAGAAACCAGATGTTATGATAGAAGACACTGAATATTTGTCAACACCAGATTCATTTTCAGGTAACTGCGTTTTCTGTCTGATTTTCATTCTCTTTGCCTTGAGGGAATGTATTTAGGATGTGTCTCAGCTTTCCCCTGTAGTGCAAAAATCTTACCTGGTCTTAATATTCTACCGAACTTGGTCAACTCTTTTGTCTGAAGAATTGTTTAAGAATGGATGATACTTTTCCTGTAGGTGCTGCAAAGGAAGACATGCTCTGGACAGAAAAATACCAGCCTCAAGATTCCAGTGAACTCGTAGGGAACAAGAAAGAAATTGAAAGGCTACACAGGTCAGAAGTGGGAGCATGGATCCGTTCTTAAAATAACTCAGAACATCATATTACTTAATGATGCTCAAAGAAGCAAAGTCAAGTCTTTTTTGCTATGCTTGAATAACACTTAACAGGGTGTGTGGCCTTTGTTTTGCTTTACTTCCAGGAAGCTGCAGAAACTAATTGTCACTTGGTGTGAATGATCTTCTTTGGTCATAGTTTCTCTTGCATGAATACCTTGGTAGCTTGTGTGATATGGTACAAAACAAAACCACACATGAAATGCTACATTAGGCTGTGGGATGGAATGAAGTACTTAGTACAAATTATTGTTCTGTCAGGTTATTCATGCACACTATGAATGAGAGAGCAACTTGCCAGTACTTGTCTGTACTTCCCTACAGATGTGTCTAGTTCTGATCTTGATGCACTGCCTTTGATTTTGACTGTAATTTAGCGCTCAAGTCCATCTAATACAATCTTTTTTCAGTTAAATTTTCTGTATGTGTTTAGGTTATTAAAGATCCATCTGACAAACAACACAAAACTATGAATGATAAGGCATTTTCCACAATTTAACTAGTTTGCCAAGTGACTTGGTTTTATACCAATAATTTAATAGAACACAGAATAAAGAGGAAATCTTCTTTTACAAAAGAATCAAGCAAATCTTGAACTTTTTAAATCTGAAAGGAGTCATAGGTTTCTGAGGGAGATAACAAGTGGCTGATGTTTCTCAGTTTTATGTTCTGTTCCATCTGAATTTGGTTCACTTTATTCAGCAGTAATTATTTTCTGTTATGTTCATTCCTCTTATAGTTGGTTAAAAGAATGGAAAAAAAGAGCCGATTGGGAAGAGAAAAGAAATCAGAAAGGGGAGAAGAACAAAGAGCATGAAGGTGCCGATAGAATTAAATATGTATAGATTCTCTTTGTTAAAGTTGGCACAAACATTACATGAATCCTTTCTTTTGTTTTAAATCTACAGATTATTTGGACAGCCTTGACTTCAAAGATAATAAATCTGACACTGAGGAAGAGATGAGCCTCTGCAATACCGTTCTGATAACTGGCCCACCAGGAGTGGGGAAAACTGCTGCAGTTTATGCTTGTGCTCAGGAGCTGGGTTTTAAGGTTCGTGGCCATTTTCTTACTTGTAACTAGTGATATGAAAGCATTTGTAATACAAGATGTCCAAGATGTTTTTAAAATGAAAATGAAATCCCATTGCAGATATTTGAAGTCAATGCCTCTTGCCAGCGTAGCGGGAGACAGATACTGTCACAACTAAGAGAAGCTACTCAGTCTCATCAAGTGGACAAAAAAGGCATTAATGCACATAAGCCTTGCTTTTTTAACAGTTGTAGCAGTGCCAAGTCACCAAGTAGGTTTCATGGTTATACCTGGGGTTTTTGTTTGATTTGGGTTGGTGGTGGGGTGTGTTTGCTGTTTGTTTTGGGATGGAGGGTTGGTTGGTTTGGGATTTGTTGGGTTTTGGCTCTGCTGGTTAACACAACTACATACCAAATTAAATAGTGATCTCATCAGAATGACTGACTATCAATATCTCCAGTTATTATCTGTAGCACTGTTGTTAAGTGCTATAGCACATGAATAGAAAGCTGAACAGAAGCATTCCCTGTGACAGAATAGTAAAATAAGCAGAAACCAGCACAGTAAACCTGTCCTGTACCAGAAAGAAAAGAAAACCTGGGATTCGCTCTAAATTTGCCTCAGAAGCAGAAGTTTGAGGTTACATTTCCAGCTTGTGTTTAATATAAAACGTATCTTGCAGAAAAAATGTATTCTCCAAAGAAAGTTGTTTCCCCAAGAAAACCTCCACTGTCCCCCAGAGGAGCAGGGTTAAAACGGAACTTGCCCCCTAAAACACTTGCAAACTATTTCAAGATTTCTTCCAAACGTAAAAGTAGTGATGGAGCAGGGACATCTCAAGAAAAACCTCAAGGTAAGTATTGCTATTTAATTCTAGTTAATTATTAGATAGTTAATATTTAATGATAGATAATGATAATCTTCCTCTGGAGATGGAAACGCTGCACTGTACTACTGTGTATCTGGAGCTGTGTGGAAAAAATAGAGTACACTTATTCTACTCTTAACTGCCAGCAAGAGTTACTTAATGCATCTCACGTACACTTAACTACATAGGAAGTGGTCATTACCTCTATTATAGGAGAGTTAGCTGGGGTACAGACTACCTGAAGTTCAGTAGATTTGCCTTAGTTTGGTCATTTGGTTTTTAGGGTTTGGGGTTTTGGGGGGTTTTGTTGGGTTTTGAGGTGTTTTTTTTGTGCTATGTGGTATGTATCTGTTTGTGTATATAAATGTAGATACGTATATATGTATAAAAATTACTGCTACAGAATTAAGAGGTCCTGTAAAACCATTTATAGTTTGATTGCAGACTGGGTTTTGATACATAGAAGGACACATTGAAATCTTTGAGTCTCACAACATTAAGAGGTGCATTTCCAAATGTTTCATGGGATCAGGCAGTCTTAAGGAGAAGTTTTTTGAAAGGAAATAATGTATTTGGACAACCAGTGTTTGTTTGTGCTGGATTGAAGTGATGAAAGCTGAGTTTAGGCCTTGTCTTTTCAGGCAATCATACTGTATAGTCTTGAAAGGCTTATATCTGCTCCATGCCCCTGAGATATCATAGGTCACAAACAGGTGANCATGGTCTTGAAGGGCTTATATCTGCTCCATGCCCCTGAGATATCATAGGTCACAAACAGGTGAAGTGCAGGCTGGACTTGACAAATAGTCAGTCCTTCACCAAACATGGTTGAATTCACAGCAAATTTGTTGCAATATTTTTTTAAACAAGACATCAGAAAAGGTTGTAGGTCAGATTTCTGAGGTTTTATGTCAGCGAAGATTTTCTTACGCAGCCTAACACTTAAGGGTGTTTTCAAAACCAGTGTTTAGAATGCACATTGGATGGTTTCGGTCCTCCTTGACTTCCTGCTCAATTCTTCAGCATCTGCAGGAAATACTCAGAATTCACTTGAAGAAAAGAAAGTTGCTCAAATTAAATCAATAAACAAAGAAGTAGAAGGAGGAGAACACAACAGGAAAAGTGCAACATCTCTCATTCTCTTTGAAGAGGTAAAATTCACATGAAACGTACTGATGTGAGCAGTATGTTGTTTTCTTATGTTTAAAGAATTTCACTTCGTTTTCCCTCCCTCCTTGAGACTTCTAAGGAGATTCAAGTGTGAGAATTACCAGCTTTTTAAAAATGAATTCAATGTTTAATGATTTCATCACCACGGGAGCCCTCCTAAACATGGATCGTCATTTGGCAAAGTTATTGTATAAGATAAAGAAACTGACACCTATCAACAGTTGTTCACTTTCGGTACAGTTTAGTTCCTGCAGATTTAATTCCTTTAATGATGTGAAAAGGGTTGGTTTATAATTTTACACTATGTACATGCACTGAGACACTTTAAAAGTCACCATCAACACCCCAGTAATTACACTATCGAAACCCCCATTAAATTCACAGCATGTAGCTATGTTCAAGCTACTGATGTTTTGCACTTCCTTTGCTTTCTGTAGGTAGATATAATATTTGATGAAGATGCAGGATTTCTAAGTGCAATAAAGACGTTCATGGCAACAGCAAAGAGACCTGTAATTCTTACTACCAATGGTATGTTTGTTACAGTAATTAGGCTTTGCAGACAAAAGAGCCCCTTTTAATGAAGTGGTTTAAATGGTCATGGTTGAATACAGCTCCTAAATGTAGGATTAAGTGAGCAGAGACTATAAAGTGAGTATTTTAGTATTTTAATAAAGATATTGGCTGCTCTAATGGATAGGGAAAATAATTACTTTTGGGCATAATGTCATGACAGTTAATCACTATCTTCCTATATAGATCCCACATTCAGCTTAATGTTTGATGGCTGTTTTGAAGAGATCAACTTTAGAACCCCTTCCTTGGTAAGCCTCTATTCAGAAATGCAGACATATAATTGTCAGCTGATTTGACATTTAAATGTTGGTGTAGGTTTATATGTATCAGACGTACTATATCTGTTTCATCAGAAGATGGATGGATGGATATATGTATCTTTACATGTAGAAATTCTTTTACAAGCATGGAAGATTTATTTTCTTAACCATTGAGTAATTCAGAGAATTACAAGAAGAACATCACTTAATTTAGTTTGTAGGATGTAGTAAATCATTCCATAGATGGTATATCTAATAGTTTTGATCTGAAGGCTGACTATGCCAGTATTGGTTTGTTCACTTTAAAGTATAGCACCTATTTTAGAAGTGTTATTCCTTTAATGGTTATTTCTTTAATGGTAATGCCTTTAATTAAGCACTGGTATGCTGTATAGAAAACAGTTTTACTTGCAGCTGTGTAGTATGTACAAAATCTGAATAAAGAAGAATCAGAAGGAGCTAACCCTTGAGAATGGGCATGTTTTTAATGTGAAATTAAAAAATCTTTTGGGCTACCAGACAATTGCAGAGTTACAAGAAAAATAAAACCCTTTGGGAGTGCATATAGTTCCCTAGAACCCATTCAGTGGTGATTAGGAGCAAGGTTTGTGTGGTTTCAGGGACATAAACAGAATATGTGTGTTTGGTTTGGTTTTAATGAGTTGAGTTTCTAAATTCAACCTAATTAATTGGCATGGACTCTTTAGATTTAGTGGAGTATTCTGCTTTTCTAGAGAGGTTTTAATGTAGCTATAATCTAATTTAATGAGCTAATCTTGTCTATTAAAGGAAAAGTGTATTGCGAGCATAAATAATTTGCTTCTGTGTGACTTACTGCAGTCTGATTGGCAGGAGTTGCTTTCAGTGGCCTTTGTCTAACTTTTATTCAGATAAATGCTGCGAGCTACCTTCAGGTGCTGTGTCTGGCTGAGAATCTGCGAACAGATATGAAAGACTTGGCTGCCCTGTTAGCCACAAATAACTGTGATATCAGACAAAGTGTTCTCTACTTGCAATTTTGGGTTAGAAGTGGAGGTGGATGCTTGAAAGACAAACCTTTAGCACGTCATGGTAGGTTGATTTTAAGTTTTTTAGAAGTCTCCATCTTAACATGAATTTAATTAAATCAAACCAATCAAATGTAGAAATAGATGGTAACTTTCTAGAGGACCCCTAAACATTTTGTAAGGTTTTCGGGGCTTATTTAGCTGCTTCAAACTGTAAGTTTGATTTTTCTATTGCACCTGTTTGTTACTCATCATTATGTACTTTATTATCTCTATTTCTTCTTCTGAGTAGCAAAAAATTGGGTAAAGCAGAGAGCCGTTAGTACTTTCCCTTCGACTCAAGAGTTTGCAGTTCTTTAGCTGAGTTTTGTAGCTGAGTTCATAAGTAATTCACCTAGATGAAGCAGAACTGAAAAAAGGTAAGAATTGAACAGTTAGCAAACAGGCAGCAAGGGAAAGAACTTGGTGGCAAAGGGCAGAGGAAGAGCATCCCCAGCAGGCATTGGTGTGTAAGACAGCATGTGAGTTGAGCAACAGGGACTAGTGGGGCACAGAAAGAAGAGCAGACTATTTCAAGTGGTTACTTGCAAAGGAGAGAGACAGCAGACTGGTGACACTTAAAGTGTGGATGATGAATGGGGATGGGGATAACCAACTCCAGTTGCTATATTCACTCAGAATTGCAGCAAGAGGCAGCAGATAAAGTATCCTTTATAAAAGGAATTGAGACAAAGAGGGGAAGAATCAATTCCATGATGCAGTTGTTTCTTTCCAAGTAAAGCATGTTATCTTTGTGCAGGAGGAGAGGAGACAAATAAAGCAGATCATGTAATTTGTTCTGAAAAGACTACTGATTCCAAAATGGACTTTTCTCAAGCTGATGCACATCCTCAGGAACTTCCAAAATGTGATACAGGCTGTGTAGAGACCTTGCTTGGCCTTAAGAATATCCTGATGCCTTCAGAAGACTTGTTTACATTTCTTAAGGTATTTTTGTAGTTGACTATCTAATACTTTGAATAATTGAGTGTAATCATCACTATGGATAACATCTTAGAAACAAATCTCTTTGAAAAGGTTTGTTGTAGAAATTAGGGGATTCTGTTGTTGTTAAGCAAAAATCTGAACTTGGGGCAGTCTCTTGCAAGCAAACCAGTCCCTTACCTCATAAACACAAAGCTAGGAATATGAGATTTTTTGTAATAACAGTTTAATTAAATATATATATTGTGATGTATTAATAAATTTTCATTATTACAGCACAAAATCACAACCATGGACACATGGAACAAATGGATGCAGCTTCTCACAGAATTCCAGATGAAGAAAGTGGATTTTATTTATAGTAATCTTGAATTTATTCTTCCTTTACCCGTGCAAGTTCTTGCAAACCAGTCTGAAGCTCCTGGCTCTGTACTTGAAAGGACTACCATAGTTTCTTCAAAAACCAGGTCCACGAACAGGCATTGCTCTGGAAAAAGCCCTGTGAGAAAGTCTGAAAAGACAAAGAGACAGAAAAGGCTTCAAATACTGGATGACAGTGACTTATTTGACACTGAACTGAACTATTCAGCTGAATTCACAACTTTGCCATCAGATAGTCCTGTGTCTTGTGCTGAAGTGAATGAGGAGGAATCAAAATTGTTGATGAATAAAGAAGAAAAAGAAATGCAAACTAAAACCTCAGCAAATGGGAAAAGCTCTGCTCTTGTTTCTCAGTGTCTGAATGCACTGACTGAATTTGTGGAGACCATGTCTTTCTTGGATTGCTGTGTGAACACTAACACCAAGGAACCACTGGAGTTTTCTACAGATGAAGGATTTAATTGGACAAATGGCAAAATCAAAAATGGTCTTTGTGATGAATTCAGTATAGAAAATACTGATTGGTGGAGTTCCCAGAGCTGCAGTGAGATAATGGCAGCTATTGAAGCACTCAGTTTTAACAAGTGCTCTGTTAGTATTTCACAGAACTTGGAGTCCTCTTTGAGTACCAGTAAAACACCTGAAAATGATGAACTGGAGGGACTTACTTTGTGTATTTCAAACACAAGAGATTGTGTATCCCTCAGTCAGTCGGCTGATTCAAGGTAAGACTTTGCTAATATTTCTGGAATATAATTTAGTTATTTGTCAAGAAATGTGTTTCACAGTCTTTAAGAGTGTTTTGGGTACAATCTACTCACATTCATACCACTATGAAGGTTGTCAGTATGTCTTAAAACACTGGAACACATTCACTTAGCTTGTCTAAGCTTAAATTGCATAGCAGTCTCTGCAAAAAGTGACTTTTTTTGTTTGAACAGCCTGACTATAAGGTTGTAGCCTTAATCTAGTTCATTTACTTTAAAAATGAGCCCCCAAAAGAATGGCTTTTTCAAGACTGAAATGGATCCTGCAAGTACAAGACATGCAAATTCTTCATCCCATGCCTGGTCATACTGAGGCTGTTAAATGCATGGCGGTTGCTTGGTGAAGACCTAACAAAAGCCAGAGCAAAACTACTGCAATTTTTGGACTAACTTACGCTAAGAGTAACCTTTAATATATTGTAAAAGACCAAAGAACACATTGCTGCTAGCAAGTGTGGATAGGAAAGATTGGTTTTAACATAAGTAGTCATGTGAAATTGCATAATAGGCAAATAAAACCTATTCAAGTGTCTGAACAGGAAAATAGGTTAGACTTGTACTTCTGTAAGTCAGTACCAAGGGGACCAGTATCAAAATGGATCTAACCTGTACCCAGATTTGGCCAGTATATCATGAGTTGTACATTGTATCTGATAGTGACATTCTGACAAATACCAATCACACACCACTTCTTACTCATGAAGACCACGGATGCTTTTGATTACGTTGTCTGATGGATGTACTAAATCTCACCTACATCACGAGATTGTAAAGACATCCTTAGATTAGACTCATAATTAAACTAAGAGTATTGGCCAAACAAACTACTGTCCCTCATGTTTCTCTCTGAGTGCAGCTTTATGATGCTGTGTAAGCAGCACACTGTCAGAAGTTGCAGGATCTGATCCATTGGGACGCAGTTTTGGACGTCTGTATATTTAGCAGTTTTAGACCAGTGGATTTGATCCTAAGGGAACAAAATAGGGACTGTACATTCTTGAACAAGAAACAGTAAAGCTTCACTCTTCTTTTTTAGCATTCACAGAAAAGCAGAGAAGAGGCTGGCAGTCATCAGAGCAGTATTTTCCAGAAGTCCTTTAAACCTGGGCAATAAGCAAGCCAGCATACTGGAGTACCTCCCCACTCTCCGCAGTATCTGTAGATCTGAGAAGCTAAAAGAGCAAGGGAAGACTAAAAGAAGGTAAGTTTTAGGTTTCCTAAATCTTGCTGCATTTCCATTTACAAGGTAGTGAGGAATTTTAATAATAAAATATCTTGTCAAATAGTTCTAGACTGGAAAGGTGAACCTTTGTCTCTCTAAATGATGTTGCCTTGTAATTGGAAATAACTTTGTCCCCTTATAGTCACTTTTCTTTTTCTAGGTTCTTGCATTATCTTGAAGGGATTCATCTCGAAATACCCAGACAAATGATAAATGGTCTGTCTTTGGACTTCCCTTAAAATTGCAAACACCAGGAATACTTCGTGCCTAATGGTGGTATTGTCACCATAGTTTGATTTTTAATGTTTTTTTTTTACCACATTATTTTATTGTATATTCAGAGCTGTTTGTATATTAAATTTCTATAAGTATTTAAAATAATGTATATATCTATTGTCATGATACTGCTCTCCACACGGAAACATGGCCTTGTTTAGGGCTTTTCCAGTGCATTTATAATAGGAAATACACAACTAGTCAATGGGGACTCATTCACACTGCCTTTCTCTGTACTTTGGGTATCCCATGGCAAGAAGTCCGTTTGTAAAAACCGACCACCACTACTTCCACAGCAAAGTTGCTTCTTTCAGAAGAGACCGTTTCATTAAAATAAGCTTGTTTCTGTCTGAATTTGCAGCAAAATGTTAAATAACTTGGGGTGGAAGGGAGCAGGGAGAGGATGTGGCAAGAAGGGTAAGTGACTAAAACCAACTCTTTGCAATAAGGACTGGGTATCAAAGTCCTTACAAAGCACTGTGCCTCAATGTACATATCTTTGTATACATTAATTTCATTATTTCCAGTTGTCGAATCTGCATGTTAATCTCCTAAAGGGGTAGAGAAATTATTACTGTAGCTCAGGACAGTCTCAGAGATTAGATTTTGTAAATAACAATTATTCCAGTGTGACATTGGTTTCAGTAATATTTAACTACTTCCAGTCTTGTATATTGTGTTCTATTTTTATCCTTCATTTTGTACTTGACAAGACTTCAGCCTGCTTATTTGTGATTGAACCTGTTTTGTACAACAATAAATTTGTGAGACTTTGCTACAATTCTGGATATTTCTGTTGTATGAAATGTGAGACTCCTGAAACTTAAAGTCTTCAGTTCATAAAATGATATTTAAGGGTTTTTTAACTGGAAATACTTCAACCATATACTTTTCTGCCTTTATATTGCAGTTGGACTGCTCTTCCTCAACCTGAGTCAGGCTGGTGCCATGCAGTAGTACTCCCCTTACCTCAATGTCTCTGTAATCATAAGGTCTAGTACATTCTGTTCTCATTTTATATTTTAATATCTTAAAGATGATCAAGAATGAGAAATACTTATGAAAACATTAAATTATTTCAAGCTTTCGCACTGTAGTCAATCATCTTTATCGCTTACTCTTTTCCATAGCCCAGTCTGAGCTTTCAGATGTTAAAATCTGCCTGGGCTGTATTGATGTGCCAATGGTCTAAGCAACTCCTGTCCATTTTTGTAGAAGTACATAAATAATTTTTTAGTTTCTTAAATAAAAGAAGTAAAATATACCTGTTAACTGCTTTATAAAGGCATTCTCCATCTAACTACATTACAGTGGGGATCTGCCTAAATTGGAAACAAGCCTTAGAAAGTATTACTGTTTTAGGAAATTCATGGGTAATTTAAAAGCCATAAAGGAGAAAGCCATGGGAGACCTCCGTTTTGAAGTCAGCTCTCTGGTTCTAATAACTGCCCTAGGTTTTTGGGGGTTTGATAGAATTTCCAGGCTGTGGTATCCAAAAGGTAAGGTGGAATTCAAGTCTTTCATTTCTTGACTTGTTTACAATTACCACATAAAGACAACTCAGGGTGGTTTGAATGAAGCATAATCCACTTGTGAGGATTTATTTGAACTCTGATACACTACCAACCTTGCATTTTCCTGCATGAGCACCTTTTGCATGCTAGAACAACACACGTTTCTGTGAAGGACAAGTTGCACTTGAGGAAGAGAGATCTGGTGCTGATTTTGATTAACTCAGCTGAAAAGGAAATGCTTCACAAGATCGATTCCAGTGCTACAGAAGTTACCCACCTTTGATTCAAAACATTTTCCTGCAGTGCTTTGGGCCCTGCTTCATACTTTATGCTGCCTGAGTATGACAACAATTGCTTCCATGGTGTGAAAGCATAAGAAAAAACCTAAAAATCAGCATTGGGCATCTTGCAAATGTCTGCAGATACCTGGAAAGGAAAAAGACACAACCCCATGTCTGCAAACTGAGTAACAGAATTCAGTGAAACCAGAAGTAAAAAACCCCTGAAGTTTCACAATGACTGCACCCTATTTAAGCCGTCCTTATTACTAAGTGTACAATAATTTAAGAACAACAAACATGTTGTTGACATGTCAGTCAAGATTCAAGCTTGCTTTTTACTATCATTCCACTATTGCTTTCTAGAACATAAATGAAAGTGACGTTATTCCACAATCCCATGAGTAATACAGAAAAAGAGCAGTTAAGCTTTGGCATGTTCTTGCAAGCATATTCTGTGTTAATACTATAAAGTGGGATGGAAGGATCCCTTTCCAAGCAAGATTATCATTTCTTGCCCTGTTTGTGGGCCTTTATGAGGACTGAATCTTGGCGGCTGAGCCTGGGAAGGACATGCAGAAAGACACTGAAGCTCAGCTTGTGAGTGTGACACAGTGGGGCTACTGACCAGCAGCTGAGGGGCTTTTTGGTGTGTTTTTATGTTGTCTTGAATATAAATAACCACTGTGCAAATGTCATAGAGATTTCTCTTTTTTATTTGACAGGCTTTGTAAGGGCACCACAACAGCAAGCAAAATACCTGTGTTGTATGGCTCGCACAACAATGATCTCTGGGGAAAATGAAACCCATTTCTACATTCGAGTATAAAACAGTTCTTAAAGGGTAAGTGGTGAAAAGAGAGTTTGTGTAGGTAGTTGAACAACTCAACTTCTCAGATACTCTGCTGCTGTTTATTTCATGGCTTCACACTATTTAAAAATGAATCAAAGGTACAATGCTCTTCAGTACTTAAAAAGGTGGAAAAAACCATGTCAGTACTTTTAACTGATAATACATCTCTGGTATAGAATTGTGTCATCTGCAGACTACACTGTGTCTTTACCAGGTTATACCTAAACTTTACCGAAGAACTGCATATTGCAGCGCAGTAATGCAAGTTAACGATGCAATTTTTTTATCTGAAACTAGTAACATGAGAAATATTTGAGTATCTCTCACGCTATTTCTGATCTAATTAACTTTGGAAATCCCTATTTTTTTCACTTTTGTCTTTTTCCCCCCTTAGCTGAACTGAGTACCGAGTCACGGGCTGCCGGGCGCCGGCTCTACCTTGAACACGGGACATGTTCAGTGACATTTGCGGTCCCGAGCCTTGCACCGAGTTTCGCTCACAACGTTTCCCCTCGCGTCCCCTCCCTCCGTGCCGCGCAGCTCCTCCGCAGCCGTTGCCGCCGCGGGTCTTGGCGCCGGGCAGGGCTCAGCCGTTCTCCACCCGCCGCAGGAGGCGGCCCGAAGGGGCGGCTCGGCCCGGCCCGGCCGCGCCCCAGTTCCTCATTCTGCCGGGGCTGCGCCGGGCAGCGAGCGGTGATGATGGACCGCGACAGCAACAAGACAGTGCTGCTGGAGCTGCAGAGGGCTGCCGGCACCGGGAACAGCCACTGCGCCGACTGCGGGATGGCAGGTGAGGGGGCTCCTCCCGGCAGCGCCCCGGCGCCCTTCCCTCCGTGTTCCTGACAGGAAAGTGGCGACAGGCGAGCAGCCCGCGGGCTGCCCTGGCCGTTCCGCCGGCCAGGCAATGCCCATTCACCCCGGGCAGTCTCGCCACAGCGGGGCCGTCGTCCCCTCTCACTTCGCGTACCACAGGGAGCAGGCGGGATCTCGCCTCGGAGGTGGCCGCATCGGCGGGCCCTGAGGGCGGCCGCGCTCCGGGGGTTTGGGACATGGCTCCCCTCAGCCCGGCGGGGGACAGCGAGGGGCAGGAAGTGGCCTCGGCGCAGCGGCAGCTTCCCCAGGGTTATTTGTAGGCAGTGAGCGTGAGGCTGGAGGACGAGAGCGCACGGGGCGGTTTTCCAGCTCCATGGGGATGGCTTTGCAGTGGGGTTGGTGTGGAGAAGGGCTCCCGAAGGCCTGCTGGAAAGCCCGTTGGGAGCCGGCAGCCTGCCCTTGGTCGAGGTGGGAGGCACCCTCCTCAAAGTGAAAAGTCAATCAGTAGCTTACAGCAGCTGGAAGGAGACAGCAAGGAGCTTCTGCTTAACGTGATAAGGGAAAAGCAGAGGCTGACCTAATGAACGATGGTGTCCAAGGAAATGGGTTTGCCAGAGCGCTTGGATGCCTCAGGGCTCCTGTGGGCAGCTCTTGTGGACAGCAGACACAAGTCCTTGCACTAAGTGGTTGTACTCCCTTGTCTGCAGCATCCTTCCATTGTTAATTCAGCAACAGCAGCTTTCCATGTGGAACTAATAATGAGCTGAGCTTTTACATGGCTCCTCGGCTGCCTGCACAGTCACATTCATTTCTAAACAAATAATCCTTGACAGAGCCTACAAATGCAGGGGTGCTGGGGAAGACAGGTGCTGTTGCACTGAACACAGTGAAGTGACAGCCACAAACAATAGCATGGGATTTGATGTATTATGTGTGAAGCCTGGGCTGTGCATCAGATGGGCTTTTTCACCCTTGCCAATGGCTGTGTCTTTTCTCATGTATCATTCTTCTTGTTTGTGTCTAGATCCAGAGTGGGCTTCTTACAAACTTGGAATATTCATTTGTTTGCACTGCTCTGGAATCCATCGCAATCTTCCTCAGATCAGCAAGGTCAAATCCCTTCGGCTTGACTTCTGGGAGAACGATCTGATAGAGGTACAGAGGAAAAAGTGGTAATTCACTTGCTTTCCTCCACTTCTCATCATGGCCTCCTTCACCTTGCAATTCCTGTTGTCCACCATGGACAGAGGAACAAAGTCACACAGAGTCAAGTTAACTCCATGGGTAACTTTAGGGGGTTTTTAATGACTTCCTTGATCAAATTACATTGCTGAATGATTGTGTTTCTGACAACCTGCAGCGTATATTTTTCTATAGCACACAGTAACTCCTCACTGTGGTTTAGAAGCTCACAGGTATTTCCAGATATTATGTCCTATTCAGAAATCAACATACTCTTCTTAAATATTGTCTCAGCCTCCCATCTTTCAATTGAATTGTGTTAATAATATAATCACAGTTGATGTCTAGGACAATAAGGTACAGGGAGATCATAACTAATTTATCTCCTTATTTTCTTTCGTTCTTTTAATCAACAACTGCAATCCCTTGTTCCTTCCCATCTGGTTCAGAACTGTAAATACTGAAAAAGGCTCCCACCGAAAAAGTGCAATCTATAGTGCCAAAGGGAATTTGTACATGTATATAGAGATGCACTGAGAGTTATGGCAAGACTGAGCAAAAAAGTGCAGTGCTCCCTTTATTACAAGTCTCGGTTTATATTAATGACATGGTATTGATTTTATAGTTGCATACCTAACCATACCTTCTTTTGTGTTTCAGTTTATGAAGAAGCATGGGAACCTCTGTGCCAAAGCTAAATATGAGGCAAAAGTCCCTCCTTACTATTACATCCCCCAGTTCTGTGATTGCTTGTAAGTCGATGCGGTGTTCACTGCTGCAGTCTTTCACAGCTATTGAACTACTGCTTCCCTCTACAGGTCTCTTTGGTTGACTGGTGAAAATAGAGTAGAGGCAGATCAGCTTTATCCATGTTTTCCTCTTTCAGGGTTTTAAAAGAGCAATGGATTAGAGCTAAATATGAGCGTGAGGAATTTGTTGCCACCCGAGTCTGCCAAGATGCTTGTTCTGCAGGTAAAAGTTAGGATTGTCAGGGAAAAGGTGTTAGTGTTAAAGCCAGCAGCGCAGTGTTTTGTGTGCAACTGTGAAGATCTTTAAGGTTGGCTTGTCATGTTTCAACTCTTGGATGCGCAGGCCTTGCTTTGACTCTAACTTTGAGAAGAAGATCCTGAGAAAAGGCACCCAGACAAGTGCAAGGGTGTATTCAGATGAATTCTCTCATTCTCCACTTGATTTTTTATATATAAGGTAAAATTCTCAGCTGGAGAAGAGACTTGATACTCTGTGCCATCTCCCTATTTAGATAAACAGACCTGCTGTTGTGCTGCCCTTCTCTGACACTTACCTTGGTTTGATTTGCAGGCAGCCGGGAAGGATTCCTCTGGAAGCGTGGACGGGAAAGCAGGCACTTCCTTAAGAGACGATTTCTCCTTTCAGCAAGGGAAGGAGTGATGAAGTACTACACCAAAGAAGTGAGTTCCTCAGTCAGAGTTGGCTGCAGGTAGCTGGTCAACATCCATCCTCAAACCCTGATTTTCACCAGCAAAACCCATTATAAATAGCTTTTTCTCTAGTTTTGCAGCCAGGCCAACCTTTGTTTGCAGGAGCCCAGGTGTCTTCCTGCTCCAGAAAAATCCATCCACATCTTCCCATTAACATACGTTCTATCTTAAGCAATTGCTCTTTTAGATTCAGCACTTTTCCTCATCCTTTATCTTAACCATGCAGCCTCCTTTTGCTTAGTGAACAAAGGAAATGAATACTTGCACTTGAACAGCGAGATGAAGAGATCTGTTAGCAGCTGTTACCAAAATATTCTCTCATCAACTACTGCAGCATCATCCTCAGTGTGCCTCCCTCTGGCAGGGGTGTAGCTAATTGTTCTCCAGCTATGAGGCTGGAGATAGACAGACCCACCTCTTGCAATTCAGACACATCCCTTTCAAATAGCAGCCCAGCATTTGTCAAGGCAAGAGAATCACTCTTTGAAAGTGATTTTATGTAGCACATAATTCAGGGTTAACATTTTGGGCATATCCAATATTCAGGTATTTCAGGATGTCTGCTTTTTCTTCATACATGTATGAGCTAGTTCTCATACAGCTAAATCTGTCCTCCATTACCTTCCCTGAGAACACTTTAATATAGTGATATTTTTCATTTCACAGTTTGGAGGTCCAAAAGCCATTATCAGCATTGAGAATCTGAATGCAATGTTCCAGACAAATAAAATCCAACATGCTCATGGGCTGCAGATCACATACAACACAGATGGTCAAAGAAGGAACCTTTTTGTCTATCACGAAAGTGGAAAGGTGAGTACCACAAAGGGTTTTTTGTGGTACAAAAGTACATCCTTGCACAGAGGCTATAAGAAAGGAGAAAAGCATTTTGGAGAGGCAGCACTCTTACTTGCTTTTCTTGTCTTTACGTTTGTTTGCTGTTTTCCCTAGGAGATTGTTGACTGGTTCAATGCCATTCGGGCAGCACGTTACCATTATCTCAGAACAACCTTCCCAAATGTCCCTGAGCCTGAGGTGAGAACTTGAAGCAGTCTGTGCAAACATAGCACAGGGAAACATTTACTCACTACCGTCAGTCAGGTGCTCAAACAGCAGAGTATGGGTCTTGGAATGGCCAGAAGAGGGAGAAGGAAAGGGCACGCTGCATAACATGCAAAACCATTGTCAACTTTTAAGGCCTAAAAGTCTCTATGTGGTCCTCATAAAGTGTAATCTTTCAAAAATCTCATGTTCCTTCCCTAGTTCAGACTTCCCTTTACTGACCAGCCAAAAAAAAACCCAGACCCCAAA
Source organism: Agapornis roseicollis (assembly GCA_002631895.1). NCBI lineage: Eukaryota > Metazoa > Chordata > Aves > Psittaciformes > Psittacidae > Agapornis > Agapornis roseicollis. The sequence goes on from NDXB01010362.1 coordinate 219,550, forward strand.
AGCCAAAATTGACAGTGATTAGTTTTGACAGAAACAGAACAGGAAAGCAAGCTTGAATGAGACGTGCTGCCCTGGTTTGGGCTGGGATAGACATAGACATTTTTGTGTTTGTATTCTTCCAGCTCATACCCAGGATCACAAGAAATTATATCAAGGAAGGATACATGGAGAAAACGGGACCAAAAGTAAGTGCATACTTAGCAGTACACAAACAAGATTATTCCAGATGTAGAGTATTTGGTAATTCTGTGATGTTCACTAGTAAATGATTTGCTGAGTGACTGTACACTTCCTGGATTGATAAAAGACTTTATATTCAAGCCTGTCATGTTCTTGGGGATCATGTTTTATTTTGTGTGGAAAATTAGACTAGGAAGGAGAATCCTCTTGAAGAATAAGCAAGATGGATTAGCTGGCAGTGGACATGCAAAGTTCTGTTGTGCAACACAGAATGGATTGCTGTTATCTGCTAACTGCGGCCCCTGCTAGAATAGAACATCACATGCTGACTCCCCTACTTCCCCGTTTCTCTTAAAGTCTGTAGCACATAAATCACATCTGCCTGTAACACCAAAGTGTGATTGTGAAATTCTTCACAGTGAAGCCGGTGGTTTGGTTTGGGTTTTTGTAGGAAAGTATTCAGGCCACTACCTCTTGGAACAGGAGGGGGAGATTTCAGGCATGGCGAAGGAGAGGATGAAGATGCAAGCTCTTGTTTGAGCAGTGCCACTTCTTGCCTAGGCACAACCCCCAACCAAAACTTTGAAAGTGATTGCACATAAGCACCACTGGCCCAGGAATCATTCTCTGCAGTGCTTTCAGTTGATCCATTTGCTGCAACTTTCTTAATCGCTGTAATTTGATCACTGGTAGAAACAAACGCCTGTCTTACCTAAATGATTGTCACTAAATCCCATCTCTCATGTGAACCCAGGGAGAAGGCGAGATGAGGGCTGCACACAGCAGTGACTTGCCCGTTACCTGTTATGGGGATGAATTAAACAGAACTCAGTTTCTGAGACATTTAAGCACTCCAGGGATCTGCCTTAAATAGGTGGAACTCCCCTTTGGGACTTGGTCTTTAAAGAACTTGTACCATCTCCTTGCAGCAGAAGGAGCCCTTTAAGGTGCGCTGGTTCTGCCTGGATTCACAAGAAAGGAACCTGATGTACTTCAAAAAACCACTGGTAAGAGGAGTGTTCTTTGCTATCCCACATGAAGGTGGGTCGGGAGGAAGAGTCTTTTCTCATCCAGCTTTTCCAGTGGCTGCGCAAGACTGAAGCAGGCTCAGTCTCAAGAGCTCATCTCCCTTGTCAGTAGATCTCTTTGAAGCTGAGCTGCTTGGATAGCACAGTGTCTCCTGGAGCTAATGGCTGTCTTCTGCTTCCTTCTTTCCAGGATGCATTTGCACAGGGCCAGGTTTTAATTGGAACCATGGATGAGGGATATGAAGTGCGAGCTGGTGTGCCCCAGGGAGTCCGGGTGAAGAAGAAACCAGCGATCACTGTGGTCACGCCAATGAGAGAGTTTGTGTTTATATGTGAGAACGAGAGGGAGCAGAGGGAGTGGATAGATGCCTTAAATAGAGTCATTGCCCAGCCTCTGACTGGTTAAGACTAGCACTGAGTTCTGGTGAGCTGCATTTCTTGGGCTCCATTTGGCATTGCTCTGTGGCCTCTTTCTGTTGGGAAGGGTGGTGCTCAAGGCCCTAGTGACTCTAGTACAAGGGGCTGCTTCTTCAAAAGCCACAGGCACAGGAAGAGTGGCAACAGAAAAATGGATAAGGGGGAGTGCAGGTATTCAGAAATGATCTGTGCCCCTGCAGAACCTCATTTGAAGTGCCTTCTCTCTTCCTACCCTCTGCTGCTTTTGAGCAGAGGAGGCCTTCCCAGCCTGATGGGGATGAATCATCCAGTGTTGTCATATGGAAAAAAATACCAAGTCAATGGAGAAAGTCTGACCCCAGAAGGACTGGCATGCGTTTCCTTGAGGACCTGCAGGTGCTGTTATGTCAGCTCCTCCTTTTTTTGCCTTGATCCGATGTCAGAAGGACTCCTGTACATCCTGAAGGACATACCTGACAATCCAGGCAGTGGCATGTATCCTGACAGTGACGGGAGTCATTTGTCACATGGGTACATAGTGACCAAGCAGCAAAGGCACTGTCTCCTATAAGGGTGATTCAGCGGGATCTGTTGGGTAGATTTTAGATACCAGTTCATGCTGGAATCACTGGATGTCCTTCTCAGGGAGGAGCAGATTCAGGCAGCTACATTCCATCGGGCTGTTCCAGAGAAGAACATAGTGGTTTTCAACCAAGTGGGTTCGGTGTCTCTTGCAGTGTTACATTTTTGGCACTGTAAAAAATATAAGTCAAGAATTGTGGATGTCCTGTAATGGACTTTCTAATGGCAAACATTCATTGCTCCTTGCTTTAAACAGTCTCTATTGCTTGACTTTTTAATAATTTGCAAATCCAACATGTAAATACCAAGCATTTCCAGAGTAACACCACATGGTGCCCCAGCAAACCCAGATGAGTACAGGATGAACATATGCTGATCTGCCTCACCACCTGAAAAACAGCTGAAGCTTAATGAGAATGGAAAGGCAGAAACTGATTTGAAAGTGTTATCTCCAATTACTTGCTTGGAGACACTCAATGAATGAGGATGAGCACTGAAGTGGAGGGTGCTTCCTGATCAGATACCATTCACATCCATTCTGTGCAGGAACTGATGAAGATGTGCACTGATAGGGTACACTGAGTATTTTCTTGCCTCAATACCAAGTCTGAGATTTGGTTCTACCAAGCAGCCTGTCATTCAGATATTTAATTCTTCTTTTCAAAAAGCCTTAGTTTGCAAATCAAGAGGAAGTCTTGCAGACTCAGTTTCTGGTGAGGCTTCCACCTTTTGCTGACAGTTGCCAGCCAGTCTTAGATACCCGGAATAGTTCTCTTCTACAGAAATAAGGAAGTGCTAATACTTGCAGGAATTAGCAAGATCAACTCTTTGGGTTTGGTTTTGTTTCCCTCTCTCTTCTCTCCCTCCTTCCACCCCCAATAGTGCAGAATAGCTGAAGTGGGATCACCATCCTGCCTGTCTCAGTCAGCTCATCGCCCCCCAACTCAGCAATCTGCAGCAGTTTTGCTCGTGGATATGCTCCCATGAACTTCCCTGTATTCTCACTCTCTCCCTGTGCAACATGATTCATTCTAGTTCACATGCTGGTTCAGCAAATCTTTTTAACAACCTAATCCTGCAGCTCTCGAAATGAATAGCAAAGCACCCCCTCGCTTGTATGAGGATCAATGTCTTCGTTTGCTTTAATGTCGGTTAACTGTTAGTTTGAGATGAACTGACTAACCCAGGATGACCTCAGGAGAGCCCTGGCCATCCAGTAGCCAAACTTCACACAGATGGGGCTCTGCAAGCGGTGCTGTGCCATGTTGCTTGCTTCCAAGACCAGCCCTGTCAGCAACTCTGATGGTTACAAAACCGGGAACTTCCCTGTGAAAATGAAATTGTGCAGATAACAGCAGCTTTTTTTGAGAGTCAATAAAAGCCATGGCAGGGTCATGGACTGCTCTGCAGCACATGGCTACAGTTCATGTCTGCAGTCAACCCAAATCCTCGCACCAGGGTGCCGTCAGCGGAAGAGCTGGGCTGGCACCGGGTTTCCTGGCTGGAGCGGGGCTGCCTGATCCCGATGGAACCCAGAGGTCTCCAGCGCAGCAGGTACCGGGGCAGAGTCCGCCAGCCCGCCGGACGCTGGCCCGGCGCACGGGAAGAGGCGCCGGGGAAACCGAAAGTCAGCGGCCGCTCGGCTGCGCTCCGCCCCGGGCCTGGCCATGGCTGCCGCGGTACCTCTGAGGCGGCTGCTGCAAGCGGTGGAGCTGAGCTGCGCCTGCTGCCTGCAGAAGTTCGCGGACCCGGTGCGGCTCCCGGTCTGCGGCCACAGCTTCTGCCGGCCCTGCATCCTCCAGTACTGCAAGGGGAAGCAGCGCGCAGCCTGCCCGCTCTGCCGTAAGGTCTTCGAGCAGAGGGACCTGCAGCCCAACCGGGAGCTGGCCGCTTTGGTGAACCTGGTTCTGCAGGAGGTAAAGGAAGAAGACTTGGAAGAAGAGAATGAACTGAAGCTCTCCGCAGCTGTTGCCTGCAATGGCCGGAGCTCGGCGGGGCGGCGACATAGGAACAAGGTAGGGACTGAGGCAGCGCGCTGCTCCTCCCAGGGACACGCTGGGACACCCCATGGTGTCGTGAACATGGGGACATGGCCACGACTCGGGGAACTTTTATCTTTTTCCTCCTCACCCCGGATGCTTTGCATTTCCTGTGCTAATATTAGCACTGTCGTAACAATATTGTCCATCTTAAGCAGAGGGTTTAGCCGAAGCAGTGTCTGGGTGGCATCTGATACACTGAGGATTGCAAAGCTGAATTGAAAGAACTAATGGCTGTGTGTGTTCAGCTGATGTAGAATAGTAATAGTTAACTGTGCTGGGTGTTAGTTATTGCATCAGCATAGCATTGGAGACTGCTGAAAGGACACATATTATACAGTGCTACAGCTCCACCCAGCTGAATGGCACAAAATGAGACTGGTTCATTACCTGGATCTCTGCTTGAAATAACTCCCAAACTTGGAAGAGATGAGAAAAACCTGTTGACTCTCATTATTTTTGCACATATGTATCTAAAATGTAATCATCGGTCTCTGCAGTCTGAGGCTTAATTATATCTGAACATGTCATTGGTGACTGTTGCATATTGACTTCATTGTTACAATTTCCCCTCAGAATTACTTGTGTCTTCAGACCTCTCAACCAGTCCAGTGCTAACTATGATGTAGGGATTTTTATTATTCTGCTGCTTACCATAGACATGCTTTCTTTGAGAGGGGTATATGGATAAGTGGTCCAATGTGTCACTTTAAAGGAGGAAGAGATACAGGACATCTCGAAGGAACTGGAAGTGACTATAGAGACCATCCACCTCTTGAGAGAAGAGCTTGGTAAAACGAAGGTATGCATTGTACATTCATTACCTGCAGTTAACTTTTGTTTCCACTGCCTCCTGGACAGGCTGACTCCATTGTAGTCTTTCAGCCCAGAGCAAGATTTTGCCTTTTTGTTTCCTTCTTTTGCTGTCACACCTCTGTTGTTATCGATGAGAATGAGCTATGGCACCACCTGCACTAACTCCTGCCATGGCTGGCACAAAGGCTGCTGGAATTGTGCATGTTGCCTTTTCCTGCCTACCCCAGGAGTAACCTGAATGTTTCCAGTGCTGTTAGATTCAAAATACAAATCATAAAGAGGGAATGGGGATTTTTATGAGCTGCCTAGCCAAGACTGCTGGCCATAAAATAGTCAAAATCCTTAACATGCCCAACATCTGATTTCAGGTAGTACAGGATAATGTCAAATATATTTTATTCCTTTGAATAAAGGTGGCTGTTTCTGTTCTGCAAGGGTCAGTCAAAGAGCATGTTAGGTGGGGTGGTAGTTTCTCATATTCCACACTTCTACCCTAACAAAACAATGAGCTCCATGTTTTCTGCCTTTCAGGAATATACATCTCAGATCAAAAGCCAGATTACAAGAGATTTCAGTTGTATGAAGGAATATGTTGAAAGACAGGAGAGACACACACTGGTGTTCATTGAACAAGAGCAAAAAGCAGCTGAACAGAAAATTGAAGAGACTATTCAACAGCTCTGCATTGAAGTGAACAGGCTCACAGACATCACAGATGAAACAGTAAGTGATGAAGTGGCAGAATATGAGTAGAAAGTTAGGCTAAATGTCTTGGATAGTTGAATATGTACAGAGCACTTCCAGATCCCCACTGCACTACTCTCACTAGAGACAGTGATCCACAGACATTGCTGTTATCAGGGAGAGTTTGAAGTGAGATATTCAGAGGGAAAAAATACTAGAAAAGGCATAGTCTGGGAATGCAATCCAGAACTGGATTTGTTCCATGGATATTGGTAAACTGGAGTGAAGTAAGGACTGCATGGCTTAAATCCAGTCCTGAGTCAAATATAAGATCCTTTATTATTTTCTTACTTTCCAGAGTAAGTATATACATGTATTAAAGATCTCACAAAGTTAAGTACTCTCTAACAGTTTCTGGGGAAAACATGTCAAGGCCTCTCAAAAGAGGCAGTTAAAACACTTTAGAGTTTGCAGAGCCCATTTTGCTGTTGAAAACAAAAACACCCGTGGTGCAAATTAGCTAGCAGGAATTTGGAGTGGGGCTCCCTGCGTGTGGCAGTGCCAGGAGACAGAAGTAGACTTCCCAAGCCAAGGCACAAGGTCCTACATTGGAATTCATCTGGTGTAACTATGCATTTGTATGTGGTCCAGAGTCCCGCGATAGACAATAAAGAGAAATGGGAACTTTGAGAGCATGAGTCATCTGGCCTGCTTGAGTCTCCTACCTTCAAATGAGACTAATCCAGCCTTCAGAAGGGCTGTTTCTTTTTGGAGGCTGTAAAGGCAGACTAAGAGAAAAAGCTCAGATGTGAATGTCCACAATTCCTAAATTTAGGCAAATAAAGCTTAGCCTTTTGTAGATACTTTATCCTAGATCTCATACTAATACATGTTAAAACTTTTGGTTTGTATTCTGGAGCAAGAAGACAGTTTAACAAGAGAAAGTTTGTGTACACATATGTATACTTAAGGGAATTGTAAAGCATATAGATACATATATATAAGAAAAATGAGTTCCATTCTTAGTTTTCTTGGGGAAAACAAAGTATTTCATTTTTCATTAAGAATAAACTATCCTTTCTTATTTTCTGTAAGATTTCAGGTTAGTTCTCAGATAATTATACTATAAAGGAAGCTCTTGATACAACGAATAAGATTTTTGAGGGATAACTGCTGTTCTTCCACTGTTGCTTTATAGTATAACCTGATATGCTAGATGGAATAACTGCTATTGTTTACACCTTCCCCTTGATTGTTTTATGTCATTACTAGAGCACCCTACCTGAGAGACATAAGTACAGAGACTTGTCTTCAATAATGGATAAGATTACACTTGCTGAGAAACTGAATGTTGTCAAAAGTGCTGTAGAAGTTCTTAAGAGAAAGTTGGAAAATTTGCTTTTGGAGAAATACCCTGAGCAGTTCCCATCAGGTGAGTTTTCCTTAGTTTGAAATATCTTTCTTAGAGGGAGTGAGTCTAGCAGGGTCCTTCAGCTCTGCATCTGTGTGATTATTATAAAACCCCTCTGCAGCTTTGGTGACAGCATCATTACTTTATACTTTCATGGGAGCCCAAAAGGAGAGAACTGACTGACATGCAGATCAGTAGTGGAGAATGAGATATAATCTATTTATTTTTTTTTTCTAAACATAGAGTAATGTAACAGCAACGTCTTTGCTAAAAGCAGACATAAAATTCCCTCCCACAGAAAGCTGTGACTAAGCAAAGCTTTACATCAGGTGTGGCCTTTGCTATGGAGTTCTCCTCTCAGCACTATCTGCCTGCTGGAGGAAGACCACCAAGTGTTTTTGAGAGCAACTCAAGACTGACCCAAATTCTACTGCCACCAAGGGGCAATCCTCCCCTTCCTACCCTTTCCAATACTCCCTACCTTTTCCAAGCACTGGTCCTCAAAAAAACCCCACAGATTCTTGTTCATATTTTTTAACTCAGCGTTTTTCTTATCTCAAATCATTTCAGCAACTGAGTTTACAGCTTTGCTCCACAATCAGTTTTTAGTAGCAAACCTGAGGAATCAGAGGGCAGAGGTATGGGGCAGGAACTCTTGAGGACAGCTTTCATGATGAGTCCAATGTATTCTGTAACTATATCAGAAAAGCTCTGCAAATGAGTCTTGTAAATATACACTACAGTGTCACAGAAAATGAGAAACAGCCTTTGAAGCTTTAGGGCTGAATGTCAGGCTTTTCAGTCAGAGTTAGAGTAAATAATGACTTCACACATGCATGTAACACAAGAAATGCATGATACTCAGAAATAAATGAACACTTAAAGCTTCTATGACTGAAACTGGCGTATGTGCATAGGAAAATCCAACTGGTTTGCCCATCTGACTTTTCTGACTACTCCATTCTGACCACACTTAGGTCCGATAGCAGTGTACAGTGTTTTGTTGATTGTGGATAAAAATAATCTATAGTTATTTTATAGAATCAAAAAAGCAATTCTTTGTTGTGTACTTTGACCATTACCTAGGCTATTTAATATGTATTTTCCTTCAGAAGCATGAATATTTCTTATTTACATTTTGAAGAAGTGCCTTGACACTTCCATTTTTCCATATGTAGTGGAACCAGAGTTGTGTCAAGAGACAAGTGCCTGCTCCTTATCTCCAGAGCCTGCAGTTAAAAGTCCAGAACGAGTGAATTCAAGCCGTTTTTCCCAGTGTGAGTATGCAAGTCAGCCTGACTGTCCCACAACAATATTCAAGTGACTGTGAGACTGTGGATTTGCTAAAGAAAACTGCACTTATAAACAGGAGATCTGGCTGTTTACCTGAAGCATAGGAAAACAGTGAGGTTGCCACAAATGAATCAGTGACTGTTAGCATAAGGCAATATTATACCTGCCTGCATATGCAAGATAAAAAGGATAAGAAACTTGCTTCCTGAAGGTATATAAGCTGTGTTGGAGATTATGCTGGCTGCAGAGTCTGAGTTGTTAACACGGGCAGTTACTGCACCTTGCTGTTCTTTACTGTGTTAAGCTGTAATGACTCTAGTTGTCTGAATTCTGCATCATTTTTACAGAAATGTTTTTACAGTCAACACACAGTAGTGCAGCTGTAGCTTAAAACACAAAACAAATGGTTTTGCTGATAAAATACTCAAGAGCATGTCCCAGTGAACAGATGACTGTAAGTTTTATTAAGCATCCCATTTATTATTGGCAAAAGGGTCATCTTTTATGAGATTGTGGGTAATACCTCTACCCTCCTACTGGAGTGGATGAGTCTATCATGGATGTTTACACAATTGTGCCCAATAAATGTTTCAGTATGCTCAGGATACAGTTGTTACTATTTGGATGATGGCTCTTGCTGGTTTGCAGTATTGAACTTTGTTTAATGTGCATTGTATAATCATTGGTTTTCATTTCTGTTCTTGAGTAGGGAGGCACATCCACTGTCATTTAGAGCACATGTAAATAGAGGGGATCTGCCTTCCTGTTGCCTGTAAGTGATAGTATTTTCCTTTCTCTCTTCCAGGGGAAGATGATGTGACTTTTGATCTCAGAAGAGTCTATGAGCGCTTAGCAATTACAGCCCAGAACAGAAAAGTCATGGTTTCCAGCCACCCAACTGACTATGGACCGTCGCCCAATAGATTCTGCATCAGCCAAGTGATGTGTTCACAGAGCTTCTCTACTGGGTGCCACTACTGGGAAGTAATTACCAAGGACAGTGATGGATGGGCTGTTGGAGTTGCTCGTAAAATGATTGGTAAAAGGGAAAAGTTAGGAAGAACAGAGCATTCCTGGTGTGTGGAATGGCTAGGTCCCAAAAAGCAGCTGTCAGCATGGCACAGGAATCAAGAAACATTATTACAAAAGGATAAACCACTGAAGGTTGGAGTTTTTCTGGAGATACAGAAGAAGACCGTGTCATTTTACTCCATCACTGACAAAGAAATGCTTTTGCATACTTTTGAAATCAGTACCTCAAATCCTCTTTACCCTGCTTTCTGGCTATATGGCCTAGAAATAAATGGATCTTTAACTATAAGTCACACAAATGTGACATAAAAACCTGTTCAGAAAAGTGGCAGTTTTGCCTCTTATTGCAGAGCTTCTCTACAGGCTTCAATATTTAGCACAGGAATTTACCAAGGAGTGTGTAGCCACCAAGGTTTTGCTGGGAATTAGCAACTGATCCATTCTCTGCTCTGTTCTTCTTCATGCTGTGCTCAGATCTAACAATACTTCATCAAAACAGTTCCAGTGTATGCTAAAAGTAGTAACCATCCCTGTGGGAGCCAAGTGGATTTCTTAAGCGGCTTTAAGCATTCCCAAGGTATTTCTAGGAAGGAATACACCAAGGAAGCTCTGAGGCTGAGGATAAGCTCTTCCCATGGACATTGTTTTCCTACATTGATCGAAATAAAATACAGGAGAACAGATGATGCTGTGGCATTCTGTCAGGTGTGCTTTCTTTAGAAAGATCTGAGTGAGTAATGAATGCTGAAAGACTGTTATTGACCTCATGCATGAAAATCTTCCTCTTTAGGGGTAGGTACTAAATTCCAGGAACCACACTTTGTATTTGAGGACCTGACATTCCAGAGAGGTGTCCCAGAACAACATTGTCTCACCAGCATTCTTTTTTAGCCCTGCTCAGGCCAAAAGCTTGTCAGTCCTGGTAGTTGTGTGACCACAGGAATGATCACACCACCATTGAAGCAGATGTTTTCAAATGTGTTTGTACCAGCTAATAAATCATGTTACTGCACTTTTACAGTGCCAGCAACCAGCACTGTGTCATGGAAAGCACAACCTTTTCCTGCCAGAAAGCCCAAGGAATCAAGTGGTTCTATGAGTTTCTTTGCCAGCGTGCAGCAATGTTTCTGCCCTGGTTTGTCACACCTTCCTAGCTGTAGGGACATCCTGCAAAACCTGCTGGCAGTTGAACTTCAGAGAGGACCGCTGCTTCATGCAGGCAAACTGAGAACAGTTCATGGGAAGCAAAAGTTTTTTCAGAAGAAATTCAGCATTCCAGAACAAAATAAGAATTTTAATGGGAATAAACTAGCTCATTTAACCAAGTCTTTTTAAGTCCATTGACAGAACTATTGCTAATCTTCCAGGTTACTCTCCTTTGCTGTCCCTGAACACTCTGAAAGTACTTTGGACTAAATAATACACATTGATGAGGTCGTGGAGGTGTGTTCATCAGCTTCTGCAGGACCAGGGGGTAGCTCTGCCGTCAGTGTAATGCACTGCTCATGCCGCTGCCTCTCGTAGCACCGAGGTGGCTTTTTCTCCATGTGGAACCAGAACAGCGACAGCACAACGGGCTCACTGGGCACCTCTCGTTTCCACACACGAGCTGCGCCAGGAGCAGCGATTTGTTACTGTCTGGCTCATAAACTGCCCGCCAGTCTGAAAGGGGATGCGTTGCCTCACTCTGATGCGTTCCCGCGTGTCGGACGCACTGACTTGGCCGGCGCAGCACTGCAGCCAGCACCGTTTCATCACGGTGCACGAAATCCGCTTCCGTTAAGGAGCGATGGTGCCAGGGAAGCGCGGAGCAGCGCTCCCCTCCGCAGGGACCGGTGCCCCGTTCTGCCCTGAGGGAAGCGGCGCCCGTCCATCGCCTCAGGGCGGCGCGCGGCCGCTGGCTCCCGCGCAGTCGCACGCAGGCGCGCGGGCCGGCCGCCGCCGCCGCCGCTCCGTGGTGTGTCCCTCGCGCGCCGCCGTAGCCTGCCCCCGCTCCGCGGCGTGAGGGGAGCCCAGGCCGCAGCGGCTCCGGTTGCCCCGCCGAGCCCGATGTGAGCCGGGCCGCGGCGGGCCCGGGCAGCGGGGCCATGAAGAAGGACGTGAGGATCCTGCTGGTGGGAGAACGTGAGTGCGGGAAGGCTCGGGCCGCGGCAGGGCGGGGGGCCGAGGCTGTGGGGCAGGGCGGGGATCGCTGGGCTGAGGGGGAGCCGCTGCCGCGCCCCCGGCTGTCAGAGCGCTCAGGTGCTGCGGGGCGGAGGGTACCGCACCGTGCCCGGGACCATTCGCCTTGGCCCGCCCGGGCGCGGAGCGCTGCCCCGGCCCTGCGTGGCTCTCAGAGGTCGCGCTCGGGTGCTCCGTGCCCGCTCCGTGCCCGGTTACCGCGGCGGCAGGGACGCGCCGGCGGGCCTGGGAGCTTGCGTATCGGGTTGGCGGGGAGCTGCCGGCTGCTCGCGTCCCTTCGCTGGCTGCTGAACGGGCAGCGTGGCAGTCAGCTTGCGGAGCTGTGCTTCTTGATGAAACTGGGATGAAATTCCTGCCCTGTGGTTCGGGTCGGGTTTTTTGTGGAAACCAAACTTAAACCTATTGATGAGTTTGGACATCAGTGCCCAGCTGTGCTCCAGCCGTTATCAGTTGGTTGTCGTGGATTTGTGGGAGAGTCAGGGAGTCCAGATTCCTGCTTCTGCCACGAACTTACTGTATGACCTTGAATAAACAGCACGTACTTCAGTGCATGGCAGAGTTACAGTGTGTCTGTGTTTTTTCAGATGTTCCTAAAACGGTGTCCTAAAGTTCAGGTTTAGGTACCGAAATAACTGGCTGGCTTTCAAAGGCACAGCTTCTCACCGATGTAAATGGCAGCAAGGAGGTTCTGTTTTGTTAGTTTGTAAAGTGTAAGCTCCTCACAAGAAAAGAATGCAGAGTAATTACCAAGTGTTACTAGTAAAATTACTGAATTGCATTAAGAGTGTAGTACTACTGACGGCTTTCCTGAGAACTGAATGCCCCATATATATTTATGGTACAGTTTATGCAGCAGCTATTTTATAGTGCAGGTTGGCTCTGTCTCTACTGCCTCAAAGGATCCTCTGTGACTTTTTCAGAGAGGAATCTTGAGGAGATAGTACTGTGCAGAAGGAGTTAGCTCATTAAGCTTGTTTGTGGCTAGTTTTGCAAGACTCAGTTTATTCAGAGATGTATTTGTGCATTTGAATACACGTTTGAATTCCTCTTCAGAATATGTGCCTAATTCTCCTTTACTGCCTTTGGCAACGGAACTGGCTCTGTATAGTGGTTTAAGGACAGGTGTAACAGGTACCTTGATGTGGCAAACAGATTCACAGTGTGTCCGACTGAAAATATCAAACATACAGGTCTCTTCAGTACAGCAATGTGTAGTACATGGCACACATCAGAGACTCTGAGCATTTTCATAGTATGTTTTTGATGGATGTGTAACACACTGAAGGGAGCAATTTGTTTTACAAACTGGTAAGGCATCAGTGATGCTGTCAGTGCTGGTTTGCATCTATTTTTTTTAGTATTAAACCACAAGTTTATCCAGACCATCTGATTCTTGTTAGATGATAACAGTAGACCATCAGGCTCAGATTCTGAAATATATGAAGACCTGTTGTAAGCCTGTTCCAAAACACAGCCCTTTCAATGCCCAGTGTCTGCATTTTAGTTTTAAGGTTGTTTTAGTCCTAGTATCCAGGGAGTAAACATCAATTTTTAATGACAAATAATTTTTTGGAATATGTTCAGTAAATTATTTTATGCTGCATGGTCTAAAAGGAGTAGGAGAGGTTTTAAAGCTCTTGATTCTGTCAGGGTGAAACTTAAGATGTAGTTGATGCAAGAGGGCATGTGGCAGTGTAAACTGCAGTTTTAGCTCGTATGAGTATCACTGATGAAAACACAACCACGTTGCTGTTAAGAAGCCTGCAACTCACTGCTCTCCAGACAATACCACCAGGGAAAAAGAACAACTATTCTCCCCAGGGAAAACAAAAGTCTTCCTTTCCAGGGTAGTGTTTTCTTTGCTTTACTTAGTTTTGTAGTAGCTACTCTTTAACTTACCATGACAAAGAGAAGCTTTTATTTCTGGATGTCAGAAGGCTCTTGCTTACTATACCAAAAATAGACTTGGATAAGTTGAACGTACTCTGACTGAATCGTCAGTTCTGCACAAAACAGATGTGCAATTTAATCTCCTCTTCCTCCCTTATTCAGAATTATATACAGTAAATAGACAAGTGTAAATGAAGTGGTATCAGAAAAAGAGATTCTGTCAATTGGTGACATTTCATTTTGGTTTGAGTAGGAGCAGTGATACAGGCTCTGACTGATGGTGAGGAATGTCTTGGTTGGTAAAACATGCGTGCTAGAAAAAATGTGCTAGGTCCAGCTCCTTTGTATCAAGGAGATTATGCTCTTGCACTTTCAAATAGTCAGAATAGTTTGTGAAGACATTGTCCTTAATGACAGAGCTGCGTCTTCTTGCCCAGCTCTTACCCGTGGTAGTTCAGGACTGCAGCAGGGCCATCGTATCAAGCGTACTATGAAAATATTTAATTCCTAAATTCCTTTTTATGAGCTTTCTTTTTTTTCCCCCTATTTATGAAATTGTATTAAAGCATTTCTGATTTGTTTTGAATTTTTGTTTGTTTGCTTAAGTGTTCTGTATTAAGGTTAAATGCTGCTAATTCTTTTATGTAATAAAGAGGAGGATTTGATTCCCATCTGGATGAAGTGCAGAAGTGTGAAATGGATCCTAACGTTTTAGGGTGAAAGTATTGGGAGAGAATTGCTGTCATCCATATTTAGTATGTTTAAACAACAGATGAAAAGTCTTCACCATAGTCAGTTGGAAAGTGTTTTAAAAATACTTGTCATTTTAAGATGGGATGCAACTGCTGAGTGTAACAAAACCAAATTATCTAATCTCTGTTTCTAATGCTTTTGCAGCCAGAGTTGGGAAGACGTCACTAATTATGTCTCTTGTCAGTGAAGAATTCCCAGAAGAGGTAGAGCATCCTTTGTTGTTTACTAAGTTTTATTTCTATCGTGTTGTTGTATTACTTTGTTCAAAGAGTAAGTGAATAGGCTCTGCTTTAAAATAATGTTTTCTATTTAGAAAGAATAAAGTCTCAGACTGCAAAGATGACTTCTGGAAGAGTGAAGTAGGTTGGTTTAAATATACCTCTCTATGAAGATTAGGAATTTAAATTGTATCTAAGTTCCTTTCTTGTTTTTCACATGGTTAATTAAACTATTTTATTAATTTCTGAGCAATGTTAGGGGTTTTTTTAAGCAGTTGACACTGGACATAACTGGCAGCATATTTCAACATTAGAGATTCATAAATGGGAAGGTGCTGAAAAAAGGAAGACCCTCTTTTTTGTGTTGTTTTAAAGGAGCAAGTAGATTGCAAAGTGAGTAAGAATGAGGGATTAAAAAGTCACATTATGTATCTATAACTTAGGCATTTTTTGTACCTAAGTGAGGCATTGCCTTTGCTTTTATTTTTGAAGAATGCTTTACTGATGCTTTTGAATCAAAGACTTCTGAAAAATCTTACTGCTTTCGTCCAAAGTAAAGCTACTTCTACCTTTTATCCCTTTAAAAAAAGCGCAACACGTAGTTCTCCTTATGCCATAAAAAGAAGTGCAGCTGCTACAAATAGTTAAGCTTTTTACATATAAACATGAATGTTTATTTCTTCTGATCACAAGTCTTAAAATAGACATCATGTGCTCTCTGTGAATCTACACTGCACTGTGTTTAATGCAAATCAGTGGGTTACCGCAGCTCATGAGTCAACATTTGATTGCTCACGTAATTGCATTTAGATCCCAACCTTGCAGGTAAAAAGGAGCTCCAATTTCTGTTTGTTCTTAAACTGCTGTTCTGTTGGCAGGCTGGTTGTTGATGTATTTAGTGAATTGCTGGCTTCTATTTGCTTCTCTGTTTGTTTCTTCCTGCAGTATAATGTGGAATATTTCTCTAAATTCCTCTTGAGAGAAAAAACGTAATCTATATGTGACACCAAATCTGCCTGAAATTACAAAAATAACTTTATACTGCATCCTATATAAACTGCTGAGAGAGATGTACAATTCCTGCAAGTCAGTCATGCAGATCAGAGCTGTGGGGGTGTGTAACAGACATTTCAGACTTTGAAATAGTGTTTAATATACTGGGTATTGTCAGTGATTGTTCCTGATGGGATGCAGGTAGAGCTTGAAGCTTTACACAAAGCTGTTCTTGTGGTGATTGCCTTTTCTTTTTTCCTTTTTTTTACTAAAAGAAAACAAAGCATTATAGAAGTTCAGTGTCAGCAAGTAAAAGGCATTAGATTCATTAAAATCAGGTTTAACTTGATTCTACCTGCATATAGAATAGTGTTCTCTGGATGATTGGCCAGCAGTAACAGCTAGGTTACAGTATCTTGCAGAACACACACTTGATTAGTATCATTATTTTTATTAGTATGCAGGCTCCTCTGAACTTAATGTTAGCACTCTGTCAGAAGTAAGGAAGTTGTCAGGTTCTGACTGTATAAAACCTGAGACTGTGTTTTGTCTCAGGCTTTTTTGCCACATCTTGATTTTATGGGGGAGTTCTTGTACTGATTGCAGCAGAAGTAGGATCAGGATATCTACTGCAAAAATTTAAATGTTTAAGCATAGGTTAAATAGTATACAATTTGGCAATAACGGCATAGTTAACGCCAGTGTTACTCTCCTAGTAAGGAATCCGTAGCCCTTTAAAGCAATTGGTTGAATTTGATCATTCCCTCAAATTTTAGAGCTTTTATTTCTATGACATTTTTGTTTGAAGTAAATTGTAATTCAGGTTTTTTCATAGCTGTTCTTTATAGTGGTTGGCTATAGTGGATTTGAATTTTACTGAAGCATTCACTGAATCTCTTAACAATATTGCTTTCTGGCAAGGTATACAGGAAGTTCCTTAGTAAGTAGGCAAAGAATAAGAAAGTAGCAGTGACAAAACCGAAGCTCCTACTAAGTTGTTCTATTTCAAGCTGGCAGATTGGCAGGTTTATTACAGTATACAACTTTCTTTGACCATCTGGATTTTCTGGATTATCTTTAAAGGCCTTTTCTTGCTGTTTCTTTCTAACCCAAGGTTCCACCACGAGCTGAAGAAATCACCATTCCAGCTGACGTCACTCCTGAAAGAGTACCAACCCACATAGTGGATTATTCAGGTGAGGACTACACAACACTGTAGTGTGACTGGTTTAGTATGGAGTTGTTTATCTAACTCTGTAGCCTCTTTAACAATCATACAGGTATGGGACCAAAGCTAACATGTAGGAAAATGCTAGATTGAAGTAGAAACTCATAGGATGGTGATGGCTGCTCCTATTGATTCAAAGCTTGACATTAACCGCTCTTGGTACTTCCATGAATGATAATCGTAGCAGTGGTCCAGTGAAGTTAGTCTTCTTTGTGTGACAAACATATTTACAGGTTCAGACAGAGGTGGGTGCTTTCAGAGTTCAAAACTATCTTCCTTTCTTTCAAGTGAAGAATTTATTAAAGCACAAGAGACTTTATGTACCTGACGTTCTATGTCTGAATTTCTGAGTTTGGACACCTTATCCTTTTGTGTCAGCTTCTTATTTTGTGTTTTCTTTTTTAATACATTCTAATCTCCCTGACCTTACTGAACAGATAAATAGGCACAGTATTGAGGTTCCTATGCTATCAGAAATATATGCAGCTGTTCCACGGCTACCAAAACCCTTCTGCCATTTATAATGGAAGCCAAGTATTAGGCCGTGTTAGCAGACACCTTCCTGTCTTCTTTTTCTCACTATTGCTGAGGAAGTATCTTTGGTGTGTTTGCTTATTTGAAACAAATAATACATTAGGTTTTTTTGTTGGACTTAAGCTTAAGTTAATTAACTTAAGTTAACATTAACTTAATGGATCAGTTCATTGTTGTTACAGCAGCACTCTGTAGTGCATTTTACCAAAAGATGTTTAAGTAAGAAGAGCTTTCACAAGGCTCTGGCCAGCATTCTCTAATACGCCACCTGAGTTCTGTGAGTTACTCAGTTTTGTTGGTGAAAATGTGTAGTATTAATGAATGGCTTATTCTATTGAATGCAGAAGCTGAGCAAAGTGATGAGCAGCTTTACCATGAAATATCACAGGTAAGTGTATTTTCATGTTTCTGCTTTTGGAGAAGTCTTTACTTGTAATTTCTCTGCATTAAAAGGGCTTCAGTTTGAACTGAAGGAAAAAACAACTCTTGCTTTTTCTTTCTTGGTATTGTGGTTTGTGCCCTGTGCTAGAGTAAGCCTTCCTCTGTTGAAGAAGTGTAAGTACTGCCACTGTGTTGGCTCTTCCAAATAAAAGGACAGAACCTCAATAAATACCTTTTAATCAGTAGGTGAAGGGATTGACAGGTTTTGTGAAGAAACAGTCCTACCTTGGACAGCTCCATTTTGCTTCCTTCTGTCATGTGGTACTATTGCATTTATGAATAGCATGGGATTCTTGGTAATTTTATCATTCCTTCTGTTTCCTATTTTAACTTCTTCCTGAGCACCTTTGCACATTTGCTGTAAGGCCTGTCACGATGTTGTGTTCCATTTCTGGCATTTAGTTCAGTACTTGAGTGGAGGCTGCAAATTGGTATTCTTCAGTTTAGATTTCTTGGTAGCATAGGTCTCTTTGTAGGCATAAGCTGTGAACGTCATCCTGCAAGAGAGGCTTTTTGGCACTTCTCAACATATGTATTTTTTGGTTTAAGCTGGTTTATGGGCTACAAATAGCTTACACAAGCCAGAGACAGTGTTTGGCTGATGGTGGAACTGTTCTTATTCTGATGTTGTTACATATGGTTCTTAATGTCTCTGTTGCTCTAGAGATCCTAAACAGTGGAATTCCATCCCTTTCGTTTGTTTTCGTTTTAGGCGAATGTGATTTGTATAGTATATGCTGTTAACAACAAGAATTCTATTGATAAGGTATAGTAACACATTTTATCCAATTATTGCTCGAGATGTAACTTGTGCACTGTTAATTGTTGGCAAGCTAAAAACTGTACTGCACATTTAAAATGTGGAAGGTGGTGTTTGGGATGAAGTTGTTAAGAGAATGTACAGATGTATGGTTGCTTCTGGTCCATTTCAGCATCTGGGTTTTTAGTCCTTTCAGTCATCTGAGAAAGGTGCTCATTAATCAGTTCCGTTTTCTCCAGTTTTAATTTGTTTCTCTTTTGTGGGTAAATATGTGCCTTCTTGGGAAAGGAGCAGTAGCAGTTGTAGTCAAACTTGTGCACAGATCAGTCAGATTAGGTTTGAAAACGTGTTTTTCATGTTTGTTTTTAATCCCACTTTAGGTAACAAGTCGATGGATTCCTCTCATCAATGAAAGGACAGACAAAGATAGCAGGTGCATAAGTAAAGATGAGAAGTGTGAATTAGGCTGCACATCGATGGGTGTCAATGGACAGTGTTGAGGATGTAAATTGTTTAAGAAAATCAAATTAAACTTAAAGTTTATATAAGAAGCCCAAGCAACAAGAGATTTAACGTATGTAGGTCTGTTACATATGCCAGCAATGCTATTTATTTTCAGTTTCATGGGCAGCTTTTACCAGGTGTGTGTGTTCGTTATGGTCTAGCTAGTTTTGGTCTCTATTTTCTACTGTTACTGGTTTTGTATAACAATATGATTAGTTACTTTTGCATTTCACTGTGTGGTTTTTGTTGTAGTATCAACAAGAACATTTGTCTGAAGTGTGTATCAAAACCATTTACTTAAAACTGCTGTCATTTAATTTTGCCTGTCGGCTGCAGTGATGTTTAATTACATCATGAAAATAATATACTGGCTCCTGGTGGGAGGTGGAATGCTAAATTGAATTGGATCTTTTTATCCCTCTGTTTTTAAAGCTCTTAACGGGTTTTATTTTTGGTTTCAGGCTGCCTCTTATATTAGTTGGAAACAAGTCTGATCTAGTGGAATACAGCAGTATGGAAACGATCCTTCCCATTATGAATCAATATACAGAGATAGAAACATGCGTAGAGGTATGCAAGACTTTCTGAAGTTAGAACGAGTAACAAAAAATACATTCTTGCCAGGCATGCGTGGCAACTTTTAATAGAAAAGGGGATTTTATTTCTTTTTGTTCAGAATAAAATATTTCAGATGTAAATCCTCCTGGTGAGTTTATGTGTTATTTTTCTGTAGAGAAGGTACACTATTGGATAATCAAATGTTACTCTCAAATTCTTCTAATCCTTAGAGCCCTCTCACATCCGTGCCTTTAGCAAGTGTTTAAAATTTAATACTATATTATTATAATATAATAAGGTAGACAGATGTCTGCAAAGTATTAAAAATAGAATTAATATTCTATTCTTGATGTGATAGCCAATTGTAGTGAGACCTCCTTTAGTAATTACTGAATAGGACAGGGGCTAGATGTCTTGTTTCCAGACAGCCCTGCACCCACAAGAGGGGGCTAGATCTTTACTAGATCATTAAAAGTTTGATGCTTGCTTAAATGTCAGAAGTTGCCAAGCAGCCAAGGCACAAGCTAATCGATACAAGGATTTCTCTTTCAGTGTTCAGCCAAAAACTTGAAGAATATATCTGAGCTATTTTATTATGCACAGAAAGCTGTTCTACATCCTACAGGTCCTCTTTATTGCCCAGAGGAGAAAGAGGTATTTATACATAGATTCAAAGAACAAATAAAAGGGTGGGAGGGGGAAGGCTGAAGTTAATCACTTTCCTGTTCTTTCCTTTTCAGTGGATTTTGCATTTCTTGGTGTATTCTATTACAAAACCCCCACCCCAAATATCAAGCATTATATGCCAGAGCCAGGGTGATTGGTGGTGTATTAACCTGATCTGTCTTTCCTCTTCATTCAAAGCAGTGAAGACAGTTTTCTGTTGCCTATGTGAACTATGAAGTAAAATGAGAAGCTTTGAGATTGGCTTTAAGCCAGATGTAATGTGAGCAAATAATGTGTTCAGTTCATCTGTAGATGTACGTTTCACAGTAACCCCATTTATTTCAGGGAAAATACTCTAGACTTGGCCTGATTTAAGGGAAAGAACTTTTCTAAGCATCTTGTGAGACTTTATCTGAAGAGATAAGAAACAAGTGATGTGGCTGGTTGTTAAGCACTGCAGGTAGTTAGCTTAGCAAACCAAACATTAATTTTATCTCTAATTTCATCTCTAAACATAACCACTGTGTAGTATTGGACAGTAGGAAGGTTGTTTCAGTCGTACTTTAAGTAGCGAACCAGATAATAACTCTGTTTTGATTTCTTCCATCAGAATCACCTTTATGAGTTAGGAATGTTGTGATAAAATTGTTGTGCTGAAATCTTTTTGGTTTTCCAAAACCAATCACTATGCAATCTGTGTGACCTCTGTGAAGAGAAGAGTCCATCATCACTATAGTTGTTGGGAGAGAGTTACCAGTGTCTGGTTTCCTTCACTTGGAAGGTATCCTAGCAATTCCTCTGTGATAGAGATAGTCCATATGATCAATGCTTTGCCTGGTAGATAAATGAGCCCTGTGAAGGTTTTCAGTATTTGGTGTTTGAAGCCTTCTGAAGCCATAGTTGTAGTGGTGAATAGAGATAGTGTGCTTGCTTAGAAAGAGTTGGCTGTAGTTCTAGAGTCATTTATATTTGCAAGGCACTGGGATTCAGAGGCCTTCTTCCCCCTCCAAAAAATGTTGGGGATGGAGTCAGTTGGTTTTTAAAGCTTTCTGTAACAACAAGACCGAATTTAGAGAACTGATTGTTTTTTTAATAACTATGTAGTGCCACCTTCAGCTTGTGAAGAGCTTGGGGTCTTGTAATAATTGAATAGAAGGACACTTAACGTGGATTAGTTGCTTTAAATTTGTGGGTGCATATTTGCTAGATCAGGATTTTGTCTCCTCTTGCTTTTAATTTTTGTGTATGAATGTGTCTGTTCTAAAAAAGGAAACTGAAGACCAGTGTTTGTTTTAGTGTGATTGAGCTGCTTCATGTCACTCAGTGTAATCTTTTTATGTTCAAGCCTAGAAAGATACTGAACTTTCTTTCATTCTGTAGATGAAACCTGCCTGTATTAAAGCACTCACTCGCATTTTTAGGATTTCTGATCAGGATAATGATGGCACTCTGAATGATGCAGAGCTCAACTTCTTTCAGGTAACTCTTGCTTAGCTTTTTGCCATGCTTGATAGTTGAACTCTGTAATCCTAGAAAAACAAAGGGATTGGTTTTGAAGGAATAGTAGTAAGGTGAATCAGATCTAAATATCAAGTCTCAAGTGCAGTGTAGAAGAATGGATCTGTAAAAGTGGAAATGGTGTTAGTTTAATTTCTAACCATTGTTCAAGTTTTAATTCAACAGCAGAACCTAAAGAACCACTATTAGATGTACACCTCAATGCTTGCACTTAAAGCTTGTAGACCTTTGTTTTCATGGAAGATTTGGATTGTCATTTGCTATCAGAATGTTTAAGGCTGTATTTCATACAGGACATGCTGTTTGTCCAGCTTAATAGCCAGTGGCTCTAACATCCTCTTTTTGGGTTTTATTAGAGAATTTGTTTTAATACACCCCTGGCACCTCAGGCTTTAGAAGATGTAAAGAATGTAGTCAGAAAAAACCTAAGTGATGGAGTTGCAGATAACGGATTAACATTAAAAGGTAAGCCTTACTTCACTCTTAAAAGATGTGTCTTTATACAGTTGGTAGTCATTCTTACGTAAAAAGGTGCTCTTTTGGAATATGATCTCTGTCTTGATTTGTTTACACTACAAGAGCTGGGTGCAGTGGCAGTATGATCCTAAAGGATGATTAAACTGAGGAATAATGGGGTGAATAAAATAGGGTATTTCTTACTCTACAGTTACAGAGCTTGGAGTCCAGACAAGTACACTGGTTCAAAAGCCATTATCCGCTAGATAAATCTGTGTCCTGTCTCTGGGCTCACTGACTGCAACACTTGTCAGCGAGGTGTGGTGTCTGTCAACATTTTAACAGCTTATGTTGGACAGATTGGCTCAGAGCATATGGCAAAAGGGGAAGGAGAAAAAAGGTTTTCTTTCTGAGCTCCACAGCTTTCCTTGTGGAGCTTACATATGTAATAGGACTTGGGAGACATTGTGAGAAGTGGGAACCTTAAGGCATTGACTTACTAAATGGTTAAATCTCAGTGTTCATTAAGCTCTGGAAAGTCCTAAAGAAACAGGAAAACGTAAGGCCATGAGTCTACCCTCCAGGCTTCCTACTTTAAATTGTTGAAAATATTGTCTGTATTTTCATCCAGCTAAGTTCTTCTAAAACACTGATACTAAAAGAAGCAACAACAGAAAACCAAGTGGCTTCTTTTGAGGAAGCAGTTCTTTGGAGGACAGTTTTGCAGATAAGATGACTTCTGAAACCTTCAGTCTGTGTAGAAAATGCTCTAATGTCACCCAGGAGGTTGAAAATCTGAATGCCTGTTTCAAGCTTTTCGTTTTCAGTCTGATATTGATTCCATTAAAAATACTTGTAGCAGATAAAGCATTTCGTGGCCTTAAGATTTCATCATTTGATTTTTAGGTTTTCTTTTTCTACACACACTTTTCATTCAGCGAGGAAGGCATGAAACAACTTGGACTGTTTTACGTCGTTTTGGATATGATGATGACTTAGAGCTTACACCAGAGTACTTGTTTCCTCCGTATGTATCACTTTACCTTTTTTTATCTTGAATGCATTTAATTTATGCTGCCTCCTGCGTTGGCAGGAGGAAAGGGTTATGTAGTGTGTTTATATAACACATTGTTACATCAATATCTGCCTTACTTTATGACCTACCAGCCAAAATCTGCATGTGACTGAAAATGATGAAGGAAGAACTCCTGTCTCTTGTGCCAAATCATGTACTGCTCTCTCTTTGTAAGAAACGTGCCAGGAGAGACTTAATAGAAAACTGGAATGTAAATTTGAGCAGTGGCTTATTTTATATGGCAACAGACTAGAAAAGGCTTGTGAATATTTTCATAGCACTTGAGATCCTTGTAAATCCTCAGATTAAAAACCAACTCTGTGGCTTCTTTTCAAAAATACAAGTGCATAATGGTGAGACGCTGGAATGGGTTGACCAGGGAGGTTGTGAGTGCTCCATCCCTGGCAGTGTTCAAGGCTAGATTGGATGAAGCATTGGGTGACATGGTTCAGTGTGAGGTGTCCCTGCTTATGGCAGGGGGATTGGAACTGGCTGATCTTAAGGACCCTTCCAACCCAAACTATTCTATGATTCTATGATTCTATAATTTTCAATTAAGAAAACCCAAAACCAACCACAAAAACCAAACCAACCAAAGAAGACCCTGATAACTAGACAGCAATGTATCATGTTGTCTGAAGACATTCATTCATAATTCTAGAATTCCTAATAAAAAGTATATGGTTTGATCTCTAAGCTAAGCTTAAAGATCAAATACTAAATGGTGTCATTAAAAAAGTCTGTATTTTGAGTATTAGTATTCCATATTTCATAAAAACACATCAAACTTCTTGTATTTGTTTTGTTTGTTTTGTTTTCAATGAACAGGCTAAAGATTCCTCAGGACTGCACGACGGAATTAAATCATCATGCATACTTGTTTCTTCAAAGTATTTTTGATAAGCATGATTTGGTAAGCTTTTAATTTGTGTGCATGTGTCCCCTTCTACTTAAGAGCCTTTGTTTGCTAGCAATTTTACTAGCAAAGTATGGTTTTGTCATGTCATTTCATTCTGGAACTAACTGTGGCTTAAACCATGCAGTCAGAACTATCCAGCTGCTTGTATTTCTGTCTACAAGCAGAGTTGGCAGTTACAGTAGTACTACCATTTGTTTTTAACTAGCTTATATATTTAGTCCTACTCTAAACCCAAGAAAAGAACAACGATTAGAAAGAAAGCAACTTAGGGGTTTTTATAGCCAGTTCCTTGAATTTTGCAAGCATACAGTTTAGAATAGACATCAGTGAAGTTCATTAGGGGCTGTAGTGACAGGACAGGGGGTAATGGGTTCAAACTTAAACAGGAGAGGTTTAGATTGAATATAAGGACGAAATTCTTTCCTGTTAGGGTGCTGAGGCACTGGAATGGGCTGCCCAGGGAGGTTGTGAGTGCTCCATCCCTGGCGGTGTTCAAGGCCAGGTTGGATGAAGCCTTGGGTGGCATGGTTTAGTGTGAGGTGTCCCTGCTTATGGCTGGGGAGTTGGAACTGGATGATCTTAAGGTCCTTTCCAACCCGAACTATTCTATGATTCTAAGTGGTTTAGATCTGATTTTGTATGCTTGTTTTCAGGATAGAGACTGTGCTTTGTCTCCTGATGAATTGAAAGATTTGTTCAAAGTCTTCCCTTATATGCCATGGGGACCCGATGTTAACAACACTGTTTGTACAAATGAAAGGGGGTGGATTACGTACCAAGGGTTTCTCTCTCAGTGGACGTAAGTATGATGGTTTAGTAATTGAGAACTTTAGGCATGGTAACGTGTTTGTAGATTCTTCTTAAAAATCTAGTAGGAAGATTGGAGGTTTCATAGTTGAAAATTGACCCAAGCAGTTAAGTTTCTGCAGCCATCCAGTGGCCTAATCTTCAATTGTTATAGTCAGTTCAGGATTTGGCCAGTATTTAGTGCTAACTCTGAAGAAGTGTCTCTTCAGAATGTGGAAATTTCTCTGAAATTTTGTTGAAATCTTTATTCCTGTTGTTCTCATCTTTAGAGCTGGTATGAATAATTATGTTCAAACAATGAGGGGTTTTTCCTATGGAAAATGAGAAAAGCATTATTTGCTGAGGAGGGAAAACAAACGGTATAGGTTTGTCAGCCTCAGCAAGTGCTGCTTTCATAGTGTTCTCCGGATCATTAAGGCTGGTAAAGCTGCCACCGTTTACCTTCAGAGTGCTTTTGTCCTTCAGTACTACATAGTGCCAGGAATGCTTCTGACATGTCAGCCTGGGGATAGGAGGGGAAAGTTGTTTCAGTACTGTAGGAATTGGTATCACAGATGCTAGCAATTTAGAAACTTCTTTTTGTTCCCACTACAAGACTGACCACGTACTTAGATGTACAGCGTTGCCTGGAGTACCTGGGTTATTTGGGCTACTCGATACTTGCAGAACAAGAATCTCAAGCATCAGCAGTTACAGGTAATAAAAAATTTGTTACAGCTTAGAAATTTAAGTTTAGAAATCTGCTCCAGAGTAAATTGTTTAAAATAATGGGCTTTTCTTCGCTTTTATTCTCTTTAATTCTCTGCTCAAGTCAAATCTTTGATTTAATATTTGTGTGAGATGGTTTTGCATGCATTTTAATGCAAGTGTGCAGTTATTTCATGTTCTCACGTACATCTTGTGAATAATGTATGTGTGTTTTTCAAAAGTGACAAGAGATAAAAAGATAGACCTGCAGAAAAAACAGACTCAGAGAAATGTCTTCCTATGCAATGTTGTTGGAATGAAAGGCTGTGGGAAAAGTGGAGTTCTTCAAGCTCTTCTTGGAAGAAATCTATTTGTAAGAAACCTTTTGCTTATATTGACCTATATATGCTTTTGAGTTAGACAGCAAACCCAATTGATCTTAGAGCTTTACTGATTATTACTGACTCTGGAGAATTGTATGGGGGAATACAGAATTACTGGGGAGGGCAGGTTTGTTCTGACTGGTTTTGGGGTTTGAAGCAAATGGCTATTGCGTGCAGTAATTGTACATTGCAGATTATAGCTGTGCGTATAAGCCAAAGATTGCAGTAACTTTCATTCATTAATAAATGCAGTAAAACAGCTGTTCAGATCTAACTTAAAGGGAAGAAGTTGCTGTGGTCTAACATGAAATTCTGCCTTTTCAGAGACAGAGGCAAATACGTGCAGAACACAAATCTTACTATGCCATTCATACAGTCTATGTATATGGACAGGAAAAATACTTGCTGGTAAGGTTGCTTCATTATTGTTTGCATAAGGCTTGTTAATCTTAAAATTCAGTGAAGTACTGGGAGCCTTCTGCAAACGAATTTCTGGTTTAATGGCCTCCATAAATCTGTGTGTGTCTGGGTTCCCCTCTTCCCTCCCTTTCTTGGCCCAAATAACTTCTGGTTTAACATGTTGCTAATACTCTAAACTGGACCTGTTATTTTTGAAACCTTGACCTAAGAGGTACAGAACCCAGCCCATTTGGCTTATGCTGCAGGGCATCAAATTATAACATGTGATAAGTTATTGGCAAGCAGGCCTCCTATTTAGTAAAGAAGAATCTGTCACGTAGGGTGGTTAGGGTGGCTAAAGTTAATCTGTGAGTGAAGTATGTTCTTTAAACCTTGTTCCATTGTAGTTTTTCTTTATAGGGTATCTCTCTTTGTTTTCCAAGATCTAGTCCTCTGCTCTGAGGTTTTCCTCTGGAGGATGAATGTAGTTTCTGTGGGTATCTATGACTTTGTGTTAAAGTAAATGTTAACTTTTATGCTGATGTTGTCATTGCCTGCAGTATTATGTTAACAGCTCACATATGGTGTCTGTGTGGTAAATTCCTACTATTTCTTTATCATTAATTCTGCCTATTGTCTGTTCATTAGTTCTAAGGATATATAAAAATGAGCCATAAAAATTATGAGAAAAAGAAAGTTGTGAAATTCCTTTAACTGCATAATGACAAAGCTTTTCTCCCTCTCTGACCATCTGTTTTTCCCAGCTACATGATGTCAGTGATGCTGACTTTTTAACTGATGCTGAGACCATATGCGATGTTGTCTGCCTGGTATATGATGTCAGTAACCCTAAGTCCTTTGAGTACTGTGCCAGGATTTTTAAGGTTTGTACAGTTTATATATACACAAGCCTTCACTTTTATGTATCTTCTCACTGACAAAATATTCAGTGTCAGTTACTGATCCTATACACAAGTTCTGGTGCTTAAAAGCCACTTTATTTATGAATGCTGGTTAAATATGGCTCAGGATTTAGAAATGCAATTTTAATTATTCAAAGCTAATGTTTAGTTGTCTATTTAAAATATTTGGCTTCTAGAAATTCCTGACTTCAGTGCAGTGCATATCTCTTAATGCTGCTGCAACCAGTTCAATTCAGGCTATTCCAGGTTGCCATGTTTCATATACTGTGTGTCTTCTTTTAAACTTGCAGCAGCACTTCATGGATAGCAGAATACCATGCTTGGTGGTAGCTGCAAAGTCCGACTTGCATGAAGTTAGACAGGAATATAGTATTTCTCCTGCTGAATTCTGCAAAAAACACAAAATGCCTCCACCTCAAGCCTTTACTTGTAACACTGTTGATGTGCCGAGTAAGGATATCTTTGTTAAACTGACAACTATGGCAATGTATCCGTAAGTACTTGAGCTGTTACGTTCTTCATATTGCATGAGTCATGCACAATACCACTGCATGTCATTGTTAGCCATGAGGATGGAACTGCCTCACTGAGATTTAGCAACAGAGAGACAAAAGTGACCTGAGTAGAATCCTCAAATTACTTCAAATTGAGCAAGTTGATGTATATCCAACATATAAATCAGCATCAGCTATTGTTGTAAGGTATTTTTCAAAGAATACACTATTTCATCCAGCTCATGTTGCAAATTCCAATGAATATGTAGTGTTCTGTTCAGTCCTTATTACAGATGCATAACTCAGTATCTCAGTATTCATATCTTGGTATTTTTGAGATACTTGTGAATCTTGTACCATAGTCCCTGGATAGCTCAACTTGAGTTTGTTGCTAGCCCTGCTCTTGGCAGTGCTCAAGGCCAGGTTGGATGGGGATTGGAGTGGAAGGTGTCCCTGCCCGTAACATGGCGTTGGAACTGGTTGAACTTTAATGTCCCTTCCAACCAAAACCCTTCTATGGTTCAATGATTACCTTCAGTTCATTAATCTAATAGATCTTACATTATTTTTTTTTCAATAGAATTTCTGTATAAACACCTTTTGGGCTTCAGATGCAATAAGATGCTTAAGCTCACTTTCTTCTTCACATCTCGTTGTTGCTAAGCTCACTTTGCATCTCTTTTTTGGTGGGTGGAGCTTTTTAATATGGTGATGGATTACATAAGTATTACAGCAGATGGAGTCTAGTATGACAGCTGACATTTGCCTTAAATTACACAGAAATAATGTCACTTTCACCCAAAATAATAGGATTTATTTTTCCGAATATTTGAAACAATTTATTGCATTAGATTTGTAAAGCTTTTGTTTTGTTTGTTTTTTTTTTCTCTTGTATTTATTTTGTAGCACTGGAATATTGGGAAACCACTAAAGCGTAGCACTGACCAAATGTCTGTCATATCAATATTCCTGCTTCTCCCTTAGTTTTCAAGCATGTGTATGTGTTAGGGTGGGAAAAGTAGAGGCAACTGTCACTTTGTAAAGTGTGCATTCAGACTGGTAGAAAATGTGGCTTACTTTCCTTTGAAAAAGGGGTGTTACCTATTGCTGTGCAGACATACAAAGTTACGGACATACCTTACAAACTCAAATTCAGCCAACATTTTCATTCATGTTTGTGCTTTACTATTAAGATCTGTGTATGGTGGTAATGCCAAAATGTCCAAGACCTAGAACATCTGGCCTCAAAACTCTGCACAGCTGTAGTTGTACCCTTGCTTCCCCAGTGTATTTTTTTTTCCCTCCTCTCCTTACTCATTCAAATGTACCTTTTTATTCCTGAATCTCTCTTGGTTGTGGCACAGTCCTAATGTGCACCTGATTTGATGAGCAAGATTTCAACTCCTGTCCTTCTGTGTGTTTTCGCAGCCATGCCCGGTTACGCTGTATGTGCGCCTGCAACAGGTGTACATTTTGCATCTGTCAGAACTTCCTCAACTCAGACTTGCTGCAATCTGTAAAGAACAAACTCTTCACTGCAGTTCTTAACAGGTCCTTAACTTTATTTACTAGGTACCAGGTGTGCTTTTAAAATAAAGGGTTTTTGAAAGAGTGGTAACTTTATATACCGCAGATTTCTCACTCCATATCCACTCCATAGGCAGATATTTACATTAATAATTGTCACAGAATTGTCAAACTTTGTTTAACTTGGAGCTACTTTTGGCCTTTCAAGCTTAGCCCAGTGTTTTCTTTGAAATATTACCAGTTTGGTAGTTGATTGAGGCACTCAGTGATTGTAAAAGTACTCTGGAGGAAGTAGGACAGTGTTTTTAGCCAACTGGTAATGGACATGAGGTAGCATCTAAGTCTGTAATGTGTCTCACTTGGGACATTATAGGTTTGTTTAGTATTGACTAGAGATAGTGCCTCTTAGCTATCAGTTACATGGGTATTTTCATAAAGGCACAGCTTGTCTTGTAGCAGCATTGTATAACATACTACATGTTTATAATTGCTAGTTTGATATTTGGGAATTCATAGAATTTCTCTGTGTGTGTGCTATGCTTAGTTTGCACAAAGAGTGGGTATTTTATATAAAACTTAAAAAAATCTAGATCTTTCAACATCCAATTCCTCTCTGAGTAGAATGCAACATGTAAGAAGTGGTAAATGGTGAAACATCTGCAGTTGAAGATGCTTTGCGAAAAACAAACTGGTTTTCAGCATTGAAAACAGTGCTATACCTTGTCCTGTGTGTACTGCAGGCAGTTTGTGACACACATTGATTTTCTAACACCTCAGCACTTTCATCACACCCCAGTGAATGGGAGTTCAAACCGAACAATTTTGGTAGCACAGTGATTTCATTGTTCATAGCCTTCTCAGAGGCAGCTATGATAAATGTGTTTATTTGAAGGCCATCCTGTGTGTTACTAGTTTTCACTGGCTTCAGATGTAGCTGCTCCAGATAAGAGCGGTTGTCTCCTTTAAATGCAAGTTACACATAGGAGGCCTGCTTAATATACCCACCTACGGTACTGAGCAGCCTTGTGAAATACCACTTTAATCCAAGCTAAAAGTGTTAACCACAGAGTGAGAATTCCGAGAAAGTTGAAAAACTCATTAGCTTTGGAAGAGACTGTGAATGAGTGAGACTGATGCTGCATCTCTTGTACAGCAGTCATCCCTTAGGAAAATAATCCTTGCAACAGCAACAACTTTGCATATTGTCGCTCTAAAACTTCATTCATTAGTCACCACCAGAAAATCCCAACTCTGCTATTGAGGCTGAAATCACCCCTAACACATCTCCATTTTTTGAATGGTTATGAGTTGCTGTATTAGCTGTCATGGCTTGTTTCTCTCTTCTCTGGGGCTATGGCTTTTTTGACATTGCACTTTGTTCATCTGAAATACTGTCAAACACTTGAGGTATTAAAATCTTTTAATGAGAAGTCTGGGGATGCATTTTTACTCTTAACAATTTGTGATTAGGCTCTGAATCAAGGGTTTTCTGTTGTTAGTTTATAGAACTGCTCTTATTTTGCCTTTACATGTGCTTACCATTAGGTCAGATAGTCGGGCAAAAGTTAGATAACTGATGGGCGAAGGAGGTTTCTCAAGAGTACTTTAGTTTTCTGATCCCTTCCTATGCTGAAGCTTTACACAGTGGAAATAGGTAAACTGAAATTTCTCACATTGGACCCTTTCCTGTATTATTTTTTGCTAAATAATGCTTAAACACTGTTACCAAGGCAAGGCATTTGTATCACATTTTACTATTCCCACCTTAGTAATTAAAGGAAGAACATTGCCTCTCTGCAACTGAAAAACCTCTTCAGGCCCACCTTCAGTTTCTCTATGGACAAAAGTTAGAGACTCTCACAAGGGTTTGTAAGTCAGAGAGGCAAATACAACACACGAGGAAGCTCAGTTTGGAAGTGTTTATTGTGCAGGAGCGGGATTGTTGGTTTGAACTACCCAGGATCACGCTTCATTCCTAGAGGAAATGGCACTGCGGTCAAAGCACTAGACACGCATGTATGGGACTTGTTACTATCCTGTAGTATTTTTATCTTTTTAATTTGTTCTTTCCTTTAGGTGTTCATTTGTATTTGTCTGGCTGGCACTTAATCTCTTTTTACTACATTGTTTTACCTCTTTTTAACAGCAAGGTTTCTGCTGGTGTCATTCTAATCCCTGCTTTAATGATGAGCTTGGGTTTTTTGGCCGCTTTTTTATTTAACTGCAGAGCATCCATTTTAAGTGTGTTTTTCTGCTTTCTCAGTTTTAAATCATTCACCTGTTGCCTTTTGCTTGTACAGTAGTGGCATTTTTCTGTCTAAGCTAAGTTAATTTCAAAGTAAAATGGTTCTAATGCATGAGAATTGGGGTTTTGGCTGAGGGAGACTTCTTGGAGCATGTTTTTCTCCCATCTAAGGTTATTAAATATTGTGGAATACAAGTGAAGTTCTACTTGCGTATAAAAAATGGACGATTCAAAAATTATTTGTAAGATGATTCCCTTTTCTGTGGAAACTTTCCTTCTATGAAGTTAAAACAATAGTTTCATTTTCCTGTAATAGTGGGAAGGCTTTAAGACAATAACCCAGGATTTATTTTTTACTGTGTGTCATATATGCAAGTACTTCTCCAAAATACAGTATATTGCCATTAAATCTAATGGCAGAAATCTATCCCTATCCTTGAGCATCCCCAAATTGGAACAGTATTACTGTATTTTACTTACCTTTTTCCTCCTTCTCTAAACTGTTTGATGCCCCATACCGAGTAGAAACTTGCAAAGCTGCATCCCCTGCTTTCTTTCCAAATAGAATATATTGAATTGGCATTGTACGTTCTTTTTAGGCTTTGCAGATACTGAGATGCACTTGGAGCTATTCACATTTTAGATGACGAATGCATGGGGGAAATGTCTAACTGCTGGGGTTGGTTTGCATCCAAGGAAAACCCATGCCTGAAGGGAAGCTGCAGCAGCTTGTGCATGTTAACGTGATGGTTTGGAATTCAGTTGCTTGTATTTTGTTAGAACCTATTGTCTGTGGAGCAGGCTGCTGCTGCTGCTTACTGGCTGCAGTAACATGCTTCTAGTGTTGGTGTGAGTAGCCATGTGACAAGCCTGTTGGCCTCACCGCTGTGCTTTTTAAGATGCTGTTTCAGTTAATAAAGGAATGGTTTTGAACTTTTGTAGTTCAGGTTAAACCTTCCCAGACTTGGGATTCTCCTGCTGCTGACATAGGGAAAAGTGTCAGTATTGGTCCATAACTCAGCAGTTTTCTGTGTGTACCCATGACAGGCATGCTCAGTTAACCTCTTGGTAAGTGCATGTTACAAACTTCTTGTGAGTTGTTAAAGCCTCTTAAAAGGAAGACTGTACAGATCTCAAAGATGTTATTCAACAAGTGAGCAGGTACTTGACATGCTGTTCAGGGTAGGTTGAACAAAAATCTGTCTGTTTTCCAAAACATGCATTAAAATCTGGGGTTTATACTAAAGGCAAAATGTTTAGGCTTGCTTATTAAATATGTGGAACTAATAGTGTAATTAAATACACACCCCAAACCATTTGGGAAGTTTCAAAGCAAGTTATTATTACTAATAAGCAAGAGCTTCAAGCCCAGCTTCATTTCTGGAGTCCTAACTGCTACTGTATGTGTATATTTGTGTGCATCCATATGCGTATTTTACCCTTGGGGAGGATAGTTTTTCTAAGTTGGAGTTACTCTCATACTAGCAAGGCAGTAATAATTCCTGCCACTGGTGAAAATTAGGTTTATAGCACTACTACAGTGAAATAAAATTATGACATTATTTATTGAAGAAGTAGAATTTTTCAGTCTGTATTGAGAAATGTTTTCTGCATTGCAGCCACCTTCATGTGTTGGAAACAAACATTGATTTGCTTTATCATTTCAGACAGATACTATTCCCCCCCCCCACTTAATGGCAGCTAAACAATATTAGGGATCAAAATTGCAGAAAATGGATTTATGGCAGCATAAGGAACGTTTCAGGAAGAAACAGTAGCATTTTTTTCAAAGGCGTAAAGCAATTCATAATGCTCTGGATTGCAGTAAGCATTTTGGGGCTTTGGATTTTTGGGCTGTATTCAGAGGACCCTAATGATTTCTTACTGAAGTCAATAGATTTCCTTGAGGTTATAAGACAAATCTCTGCCTTGATTTATTTCCTTTACTTAAGTAAAAGATTCTGTTAGGCTTAGAAAAGGGATCAGAGTCAATTTACTCTCCCTTTAGACATGAAAAGAGGATTTTTATCATGACTGAGAATATCTTAATTGTTTTTTAAAGGGAGAAGCATGCTCAGCAAGTTTCTTGCATATATTAAATACAGACATGTGCAAAACTCAAAACAAGGCAAATCATAGAGAGGAATCAGAAAATCTCGATGTGAGAGCACATGCTTTATGAGGCAATGCAAAAGCATTCATTTGCAGCTTTAACAGCGATTTGCACATTTAAAGGGATGTATTTAAATTATACAAATAGTTGGGTGTTTGAATTAACAAATTGAACTTAAGAGTTGTTAATTATATAAATACCCAACAGAGGTTGTTAAAATCATGTTACATGCAAGCGATTTATTTTACGTAGATAAGTTTTATCCTTTACAGATCTGCAGACAAGGGGTTATAGTCTTCTACTAAAATAAACTTACCAGGTGTAGTGATAAAATGCAGTCTTTAATTGAATTATTGACATTAATAGGATCTTGCCAATTTTAGGGCTGATGTGTTGGAGTCATTTCAGTGTGTTTAGCACAGGCCCTCTAGCTCATGCGTATGACGCTGGAGTATTGCAGGATCTGTGGGCACATGGAAATTGAAGCTTTGGGGATGGAGTGGGAAGAGATTCAGTTCCTTAATCAGTTTTTTGTCCTTAAAGCAATGGCATTTAGCTACATGAGATCATTTATTTTACTCAGCTCATCAGAAGTACAAACCCCATTTATTTCTAAGTTTTTAACAACTGCACGCAAATCAGGGGCTAGATGGCTAAAAATGACAAGTTCTCTGGGCTTTGTTATTTGAGCATATTTGAGACACTGCTGTTGTTGAGCCATGCTATGAACTGCAAACTGTGCATGTGTGTAAAAAGGTTAAGAGCCTACATAGATGAGTTGGGGGCCATGCTGTTAGCAGACGAGGAGAGCAGTATTATGCAGCAGGTGCACGCCGTCAACTCTATAGAAGATTCCATCTTCATGGAGTCATCTCTTGGTCCACGTTTACTTGAAGACAGGTAACAACAGCCAAACTAAGGTGACCTTGCGATTGCCTTTCCCTTTCTTCCTCTCAGCAAACCACTTGACACCTAGTTTGCAGAGAGTTTGTCAAAACTAGCTATAGAAGAACTAATGCTTGTAGGATATAATGAATTTGATCTGTTCCATAACCTAGGAAGATATTCTTAAATAAGATGAGGATTTCTTAGAGGCCAACTGCCTTTTGCTGTTTGTACACCAAAGAAGCTGTTCTTCAGCATGTGATATTACAGTACACTGATGCTCTATATGGCTTATATTGCTCCTGCAAACATCTACTAAAGACTATCCTAAACTGGTTTTGTGTATTTTGATAGCAAGTAACAGTTCCTGCTCTGTTAAACGGCTTGTATGCTATAACTCTGCAGTTCACACTATATGAACTCTCATGCACTGTGTATGCTGAGGATCTCTGTATGCTTCTTATATTTAATACTCCTGCAGCTTTCACTGAATAACCTGTGATGATTAATACAGGCTAAAATGCTCAGGCTAGTGAAGTTCTGTTCAAAGTTCTATCTTAAACAAAAATAAACAATGAAAAAACCTTCACTGTTGTTTAGGAACCTCTTATGCTTTGAATTACGGCATTTATGGTAACTTGTTTTAAACGGTAGCTCCTGCTTTCTGGTAAGCTGTCATACTTGAGACTACTTGTGAGGATGGCTAGCCATGTTTAACTGAGCATGCTCACAGACTTCTTGCAGTATTTGGGAGAGTTGGGTCATTGGCTGTCTCTACTGTCATGCAAGATGTGGCTTTTTCTGTCATACAGTCACTTCATACTGTTGTTACATCTCGTCTTTTTCTGTTGATGCCATTGTCACTGCTTGATTCACTAGCACTTTCTCTTAGCTTTCAGCTTGGTATTGGATGACTGTTCCTATTGCTGTTCTTGTGACTGTACTGGGAAGAAAGGGATTTACAAATGGTCCTTTTGATTCTAGCTTTTGGAAAAATATTACTTGCTACTTGTCAGTAAACTCTCCTGAGGGGAAGAAGGATAAGTAGATCCAATAGGACTGGGAAGTTTTTCATGAGAAGCAGAACTATGCAAACTCAACATTTAAAAGCTGTTTTGCTGGACAGAGTTCTCACTATGGGTTATTAATTATTTGCTGGCTATTGTTGTTTTCCTTTTCCAAATGCTTGCTGGTGCTCTCAAAGAAGACACATTGTCCTCCCCACATTCATGACTAATGATCTGCTCCTGCATTTCTCTTCAGCTATGTGAGCTCTCTGACTTTAGTGAGATCTACTGATGTGATCAGGGCTGCGGATCAAATCCTAAGCCTTTAAGAAAAGTCAGATGGCTGTGTAGGGCCTCAGAAGGCCGAGTTGTAAACTGCTTGCCTGTGACAAGTGTAGTGATGAATTTCCAAAAGCAGAGTAGTTTAGCACAAGTTGTCTGATGACTTCTTGTCATGGAATTAACCTGGTTTTGTATGTGTGTTAAATTTCAGGCATGTGACACAAGCAGACCTCAAGAGCTCTACATTCTGGCTCCGAGCAAGTTTTGGTGCTACTGTCTTTGCAGTTTTGGGGTTTGCTATGTACAAAGCATTATTAAAGCAGCGATGATCTGAGAAGAAGCACATCTGGCCCTACCAAATAAACCCCCCCACTTTTATGTACATTCTGAATGCTTTAAATTCTGCTAGAAATATTTATATATGCAGAGTTACTTTATTAATATTTGTAATTCATGCATAAGATTATTTTAAATTATAGCTCTAACTACAGTATTGCATAATGTGTGAAAAAAAAAAAAGAATTGCATCTTAACAGCCAGCTCAAATGGCTTAACTTGTGAGGCCAAAAGGGAATTTGTTGTAAATAACCTGTACATACTAAAGCAGTAAGACACTGCTTCCCAAAAGGCGATTCAGAATACTGTTCTTGGATGTTTCACCATGGTGGCATACTAGTTGTATACTTGAAATTGAATAGGCTCTACTCAAGGATCATACCTCCTCAAGGATTGCTTATTTATTTCACATTCATCTGAAGTGACTTTATCTTTTTGGACTACAAGCTATATCAGGTAGAATTTGTGATTTTCATTCTTCTCTGTTCTTTTTAAATGATGAACAAATTTCCCCACTGACTATGTATTTCAGGAGAGCCCCTGTTGCTGTCCTGGCCAGTGACTTTGTATGTTACGTGACCAGTGACACATTTGGTCTGATTTTGCTTTTAAAGGGAAAAACATGAAACTTCAAGACCTTCCAGATCGTGTTCATACACTGTGTGCAATTTGAGTTTTCATTTTCCACAATGTGTTTTATAACCCCTACAGATCAGATGAGCAAATTTGTATATTATAAATGTTTATAATTCAAAAAGTGTTGCTGGTTGATTTCTTACATCTGTCAATCATACCTGTTGGAAGCTGTGTATAAGATAAAACTAAAATAGTACACAGTGCCTATTCTACTGTAGTATATTAGTTGCATGGATCACAGTGCATTCTGTAACTGGCTAGAATTACCTATAGACACAGCTTTTTTTAATATCAAGTAAATCAAACATTAATTCCTCATGACAAACCTATTTTTCCATTGCTGGCCTTTTCAAGTATTTCAATAAAATAACTGTGTACTGTGTTTGTGTTTGTTTTTTCCCTTCCCATGCCCTGAAGGGTGATCCTTATGAAACCTTGTTCTTTATCAGAGAGAATACTGTCAGTGCCTTCAGTAGCTGGGGCTTAAATGTCTTGGCTGTGTAGTTTCTTTGATTTCTTATTACTCTGCTGCCTCCATTAGAGGTTTATTTCTAATTTATAGCAGAAGACAGAAGTGACTTCTATGCTGTTTAAAACAGAAATCCAAATGCATACTCAACCATGAACTTTGTTTACTCTCAGGGACAAAACAGAACAGGACAAGAAAGCAGAGAGTTCTGTGTTCTTTGGGAAAGCTGATGCCTGTGTGTTACATTGACCTTCCAGAAAAGTGAGGTGAGAAAGTTCTGTCAACAGAAGATTAGAAAGCTCCCAATAGTAAACTATTAACTCTATGTAGAAAACCATTAGTTGTCTAAAAGTTTTTGAAGAAGTCTTAATACTTTTCTGTGCATGTGTGTATACCATGTTCCCTGGGAAAATGACCATTCGAGACCTGCTGTGTATCCTCTATTAGGAAACTGGGTATCCTATATTAGGCAACTGGGGACTGCAGAAATTAGGCTCCTCCACATTAACCTTTTCTTACAATAGGTCAGGAGCTGCTCTCAGCCTCTCCCCTCATTCCCTGTTCCAGGTCCCTACCCATCCCAGTCCTGCTAGTGGTCTCCTCCACCGTTTTACTGTCTGTTTTGTACTGGGAAGCCTGGAACTGGATGTGTATGGCACAGTCTCACAGGTGCCAGTCACTGTGAGCATGGATAGTACTTGTGGGAGCTTTGTAAAATAGCTGAATAGTATTTCCTACTCTTTTTTTCTGTTAGATCTGACATCCATGATGCAGAAAATAAACACATTCATGTGATACAGAGCTTTCGAATTGATGACCTGAGCAACTGAATGCTTCTCTGTCCCTGGACTTCTACAGTACTCCTTGTGTGCTTGTGGTGACATGCAGCAATGGCACATGAAAGCTGAGAAGTGCATGATGGAAGGTGCTGATGGATCCCCTCTTTTGTGATCATTTTGTTTTCTTTAGGTACAACACACCTGCCTTGGTAGAGGGAAACCAGGTTGTTATAGGAAATAAGAAAGATCACTGTGATAGTGTAACTGAATCTGGAGGGATCTTTGTTTGTCTGGGCCTGTTGATCTTTTAACATCAAAGCAGACAGGGAACACTGGGTATTTACATGCCTTGAGACTTTGTTTTCCTAATGGATAATTCTGCCCACATAGATTATAACACTGCTGGTTATTCCCACCACTCCCATCCTCAGCGCACCCTGAGAGGATGCTTCAGGACTTCATTTCTCACAGGTTTATCTCAGGCTGACATTGTACTGATGCTAATGTGTCTTTTAGGAGTCTGACAGCCCTGCAGCATGGCCTGGCCTGTCTGTGACCTGAGGGGGGGTCTGCTGGTTTAAACCAGTCGGTGGCTTTTAGCTCCAAAACACTCCTAAATATCTGCTACCGTGCTCTGGCCCCCTCAGAGGCACAACTCCCTGGTGCTGGGCATGCAGGACATGATGGCCTTGGTGTGCTGATGTGGACCTTCGACACCAGCCAAAGATGGGGTGATTCCTGGGCTCAGTATAACTGTTTTCTGCACAGGGCTGTGGCCAGGTTGAGGGATTGATGTTCTTTATGGAAGTATGTCGTTGTTGGTGGATATTTCCATGGTATCGGAGCCATCACCCAACTGGAAGAGAGGTTTCTGTGCAAAACCGAGGGCAGCGCCTCATGAGGCGGGAGCGGGCACCAGGGGGCGCGCTGCTGCCGGGCTGACGGGGCCGGGGCTGGCGGCGCGGCGCGGAGCAGAGCAGCGGGGGCCGGTGCTGGGTCCGGACCCAACTCCGGGTCCGGTTCGCAGCGGGTTCGCGGTATGAAACGGTTCCATCAGCTCAGCAGCTCTCGAGGCCCGGTGGGGGAGAGCCACAGTGCGCTCCCCGGGCCGTCCCGCGCGGCCGTCGCCTGCCTGTCCGCCCCTGAGGTAACGCGCGTGCAGCCGGCAGCGCTGAGGCGGATCGTGCCCTGAGGCGAGGTGCTGGCCGCCCTCACGGCAAGGCCGCCGGCCTGCAGAGCAGACTGGATCGCTACGAACTCACGTAAAACCAGACCTTCTCCACTGGTTTAGAGAGGAATTTGCTTGGACTGAGACCTGGAAGCAAACACAAGTCCTGATACCCAAGTCTGGGCAGCTGGCTGGTGTTCACTGCGGAAACCCGCGTAGCTGCGCCACCTCGGTGAGAGTTGCCATGTTCACCTCCTGGGTCCTGTGAGGGTTATAGTCACTGGGAGGGAAAGTATTCTATTTGAGGAGCGAAGACAAAAATGCAAAAAGTTGAGGTTGAGCTCTTGCTGTTGAGTGCTGGTTGGTGGGGAGGAGAAGCAGCCCCGTCAACTCCACCACCGGTGTTCTCTTAACAGTGAATTGGTTTACTCTGATACGGTCAGTTTGTGACAACTTTCACTGTATTTTCCAAAACCAGACTCTACGTGCTCTTCCCATTCGGTCTGATGTGTAAATCACCTTGCCAGGGTGTCAGGTCACTGAGAGGACAAAGATCTCAGTCCTTCACCCCTCAGCTTTAACTGCCTGAAAGCTTGTCAGTTCTGGGTTAACTGTAAGCATGACTTATTTTATGTTAGAAATGAACCTTGAGTTACTAACTGGTCTCCATTCCGAACAATTCTTTTAATTTGGAATGAACCTACCACTGTGTGCTGTGATCCCATCAGGTGGCAGTTAAAAAGGAACAGAAACACATTTTAAACACTGGCTGGCCTGATAGAAGAGGTTACTCTTAAGATAACCACCCAAAAAAATGATTAATGGTGGATTTAATTGCTTCCCCAGCTATAACCAAAAAGACAATTAGATCTAACTGCAATCGATTGCAGCCACTGGGGCAGGAGAGAGCTGGAGGTAGAAGGACTAGAGTCTATTTTTTCAGTGCTGGACTTGAGAAAGTCCATGGGGACTTTCCATGAGAAAGTTCCATGGGGAATCGGGGGCATTAGGACAGTGTTGCAGTGCAAGTAAGAAAACAGAGAAGAGATTGGACCTTATTTTTTTCCCACTATTTCCTCTCTTCAGGAAGGAAAGGATCCATGAATCAGGGAGAATCCGAAAGGCAGCACATACAGACTAATTCATATTGACCCTAGAAGTTGAACTTGTATTGTCCCAGCCATGATAAGGATCACTGATACTGGAAGAGCACTTTGCTGCTGTTACCTTTTGGGCACAGTTTAAACCCATCTCATACCATGTGTGGTCCTTAAAGATCTTTTTGCTATTTTCATGAGTGTGAAGGGGTTAATCTGAGTGATCTGATCCAGTCCCAACTCATTTCTTGCTAAGGTTGAGTTTGGGTGCAGTGGTTTTGGCTTCTGATCCAAAATACTGTGTTTTGCTTCATCCGTTGCCTTCCAGGACTGTCTGCTGGCTGACTCCAGTACAGTAATCAAGCTGGGGAGGTTGCTCCATTTAGTTCCAATTATGAGAGCTGGGCAGTTTTGTAAAAGCCCTTTGGGGCTACTTTGGAAAAAAGGACCCTTGAACAAACTCTTTTGATTTGTTCCAGGAGGCTTAGCTAACAGATGTTGGCTGGGTCCCTACTTTGAGGGCTTTCTATTGCATATTCATGAGCTGACCTTTATAGCCA
This sequence comes from Agapornis roseicollis, assembly GCA_002631895.1. Classification (NCBI taxonomy): domain Eukaryota; kingdom Metazoa; phylum Chordata; class Aves; order Psittaciformes; family Psittacidae; genus Agapornis; species Agapornis roseicollis. The sequence continues at coordinate 260,502 of NDXB01010362.1, forward strand.
CTTCCAATGCAGGAAGGACATATATCTACATTTTGTTCCCAGCATTAGGCGTATAAAAGGTTGCCTCCATGACTGAATGTGAAAATGGATTGGGGTTTATTATCTCAAGTTCTTCTGCCTAAGTTTCTTCTGAAGCCCTTGTGTGTTCTGTCTACATCTACCCTTTGGTGGCCCACAGTTCCCTAGTTTCTCTAGCAATTACTGTTTTCCAAGGTACAGTCACCAGGGGATGCAGTGGGGAAAAATGACAGCCTAAATTAAGAGGCTCTCACAGACTTGGAAGATGATAATTTGTCAGTAACAAAACTCCTCATTAGAATACTGTTAATTTCCTTTCTGTAGCAATTATAGCACAGCACTAGCTCATATGTGCAATGTGCAGAGATATTTCCCTGGGAAAAAAAAAAAAACCAACCCTATCATTACCACTAGTGAAAAATATTCCTTAGGGTGGAAAATGAACTTGTAATTTAGCAGCAGTTTTCCAGCTTAGTGGGAGTTTGGTGTTAAGGTTTTGGGAGTTCTCCCTGTTGTATATTATATTTATGCTAGACTTCATGGTTAGCATTTTCCCACTAGCATCTGGAATCAGAGGTGATACAGAGCTCTTAACATGGCAGTCCCCAACTGAGTGGAACCTGTTACCCCTGAAATTCAGCTCATTTAATCTCCCTTCACTTTAAAAATGTGCTTCCCTCCTCCCTACAGACATCTTTAAGTGATTGCTGTTTCTTTCTGTTGGCATAGCATATTTTTGCTTATCCATCTGTTTTGAAGTTTTGATGAGGTTTAGTTTTTCAATCAAAAAGAGATTGTTTTTATAATAGCTGTTTAGTGCCTGGAATGTTTTGGCAGCGGTGCTGGTGTATGAGTACAGTGGGTTTGTGTTTCTCAGAAGTGCTAGATCTGGTAGCCTGGTTTTACACTTTGAGAGAGCAGGCTGGACAGGCTCTAGACAATCAAGAAGTGAATGCTGTGCTCAGGGAATCCCCTTTAAACCTGAAGACGGGTTGCTCTGTTTAACTGATGAGTGTTGGTCATAAAAGGTGAAAGAACCCCTCTTGTTCGTCGGTTGCACTGGAAACCCCTGAAGAGCTTTTATTTTGTTGTCATTCACCTGAATTCTGGGGTAGAAAAGTTCTGCTCTTCAGGTCCAAAGTTCTGGAATTTACTTCAAACTATTGGAAGGGACATTTCATTAAAAAATATCTCCTAGCTCGGATTGGGATCTGCTGGGCACAGAGCCATCAACAGAGGGAAGCTTTTTACCTGAACACTCCTTGAAGATAACAGATTCCTTCCTAATATTTGCTCAGGGTGGGGCATCTCAAGCAGCATTACAGGATGAGATTATCATCTTAACTCTTTTATTTGTTCCCAAAATATGGATTATTTGCAGGATTCAGGTCTTCTGCTGGTTTGGCCAAGGGATCAGATCAGATAACAGGGAATATCATTCCCTGTAGTTGATCTTGCTCAGCTGTGTGGGATGATATTCTAGCCTCTGGTCCTGACCCTAAATTAGTGCCAGCCATGCAGGATGCTGAGATGCGGAAACCTGCTCTTCTCTGGTGGCTGTAGCTTGTGTGGGTGTATGGAAAGGACTTAGTGCTGTTTCCTTTTTCTTGCAGAAAAATCTTTTAGCAACTGACAAGCTAGGACCCAATGGCTAAGAGCATGGGCCTGGGCATTTCCCTGTCACTATGTGGGACAAATCTAATATGGATCAAAAGTAATTCACAGCATGGAGCTCATGGTAGCTGTGGATAGGAGAGACGATCTTTGCTGCCTGCTCCAGTACTGCCAGACGGAAGATCCCATTCCTGTTCATTCTAGCTGGATGTTGGGGTTTTGTTGTTGTTGTTCCAAACAAATTTGTAGAGAAAAGAGAGATTTCTAGCTTGGTTCTGTCCTTGTGATGGAGGTGTGTCTGATCTGGTGTTGGAGCTCTTGCATTAAGAAAACGTGCCCTGCGGTGCTGGACCGTCTGCTCTGACTCTGGGCCCTGTCTGACATTGGCTGTTGGTGAAGCAGAAAGCAGAGGCACTGGCAATGCATGGATCAGTCTGGCTCCCTTGCCCTTCCCCCTTGCCAGCCTGATATATCTCTACTTCATTGGATGAAGTTAAAACTGCTGAATCTTTGCCCTCGGTCAGGGCATTCCTCAAGTTCCTAATCCAGGCTCCAGATGGTCAAGATACGCATCTTGACATAGAGGAACAAATAATTATGGCAAAACACTTAAAACCCCACACTGGGCTCTAGCCGTAGGGTTCTCCAGGACAGAGAGGTTACCTTCAGGGAGCCCAGATAACGCGGCACGTCTGAGCCGCCTGCCCGCCGGGACCCTCGGAACAGCAATAGCAGGTGGCAGAGCGCGGCACCAGAGGGGAGCGGGCTGAGACCCGCAGGTTCCGCTCGCCGGGGCCCTGCCGCGGGGGTCCCTCCGGGAGGGCAGAGGCTACCCGCGGCTTCCCCGCCGCATCCTCGGACGTGCTGCTGCTCCGGGCTCTGCCTCCCCCGCGCTGGGAAGGGCGGGCCGCCGGCCGCAGGGCTCGGGGGAGGCGCCGGCAGTGCCCGGGGAGGGGTCACCTGCCCCGTCCGGAGCCGGCCGCCGGGATGCCGCCCGCCAGCGCTGCCCGCGCTAATTGGATGTTCCCTGGATGGAGGATTTCCTCCCCTCCCGGCTGCGGGAGTCACGGAGGCAGGCTCGGTTGCGCTTGAAAGTTTGCCAAGCAGCAGCTAGGTTTAATTTCTTTAAGGATCTGGGGAGAAGGGAAAGGGGGCGGGGGGGGCGGGGGCTGGAAGGGGACCGTTTCCAAGCATGGGAGACAGGCTGCCGGAGCCTCACGCCAGCTCTTCCCCTGCTGTGGCTGCCAGCTCAGAGGCGGAAGAAATCGAGGTGCTGGACTCAGAGGATGTCCTACCTATGGCTGCAGAGGATGTAAGTTTCCTTTGCTCGGTGTCTGCCCACCTTTCCCCAGGGCCGGGTTAATCGGCTCGAGCTATTTATAGATGAAGTCCGGGATGGGGGGAGGAATGGGGCTGGTGACCCTCTGGGGCCGGGGAAAGCCGCCGTCCCCGCCGCCCTCCCGCCGCCGGTGCCTGCGGCTGTTTCCGTCCCCGGGAACGCAGCTCCCTTCTCCTTGCCCCAGCTCGGAGAGCCCTGGCGGCAGCGGCCCGAACGGGCTGCGGGTCCGTTCGGTGGGATGCTGGGTCCCCGCGAGCGGCGGCCGGCTGCGCAGGGGCGGCGGGGCTGCGCACGGAGCTATCCCTGGAGCCTGGAGAGGGGCTGACGCCTCAGCTTGAGCCGCTTCCAGGGGACAGAGAGCTTCTGCAGAGAGGCAGCCACTCGGAGGGTGACAGATATGAAACGCTCTCGGGAGCCTGTTCCTTCTTCCAGCCCCCGAGCAACAAACAGCCGAGGAAGTTTTCTCCCCGACGCGGTTGGGCTGATGCTTCTCTCCACCCTCTGAGCTCTGATTGCACCTGAGGGTGGGAAAACTTGGCACCGGTCTCTGCCTCTGCTTATCCAGCCTAGAAGGACACCAAGTGGTCCTGCGTGCTTTGAATCTGCTCCTGCCGGGCTGAGCAGCAAAGCCTGCAGAGCTGAGGCAGTAGTTCTGCATCTGCCGGTCCCGGAGGCAGGAGCTCGCTGTGCACCTGTCTGTGAGGGCGCGAACGTAAGCAGATCCTGCAGTCCTGGTGCATCCCAGCACTGCCCGCAGCTCTCTTTCCCAGCAAACTCTGCTGGGTGCAGGACTAGGCAAACTGCTCAGCCTGCAAAGGAAAGTGCAGAGTCTGCCTCTGCGTATGAAGGCATGAAGCAGTGATACTAAATGTCTTTCTGCAGCGGGCTCTGTCTCGGGTTTTGCACCAGTTTGAGACGGACACTCGTGAACTAAGCTTCCAGCAATGGTGCATCCCCCTTTCACTCTACTTTTTTGACATTGGGGCTGCTTAGGGGCAGTGTCTGCTCCTCATCCCCCAGCCCTTCCTTCTGAATCACCTAGAATTTGGATGCTGTTGGATTTTCCTCCCAGAGGGTAGCAGAGGAAGTGCAATTGCCTGGCAGAGCTGCATTCCCTAGGCTGTATCCTGAGCACTGTATAGTCAGGAGAGAACGTGAGATGCAGTTTGACCTCTGCTAACAGCACTGCCAGACAGCCCTAAGAGCATGCCTGACCCTGGCGTATGTGTAGCTTTCACTTGAAAAGTGTGGCTTTCTAGGAGCTTTCACAGGCCAGGTTTCCAAATCCCAGTGCTTGCTTACCTCAGACTGTGACCTTTCTTTCCCTGACAATTTCTGTGGTTGTCTGGATGCTCTACAAGAAAGATTTTCTGCTGTGATACACATGGACCCCTTGGAGTTCCTTCAGCCTGTACATGAGTGCAGCCATTAGCAATTCAATCCTGCCAGGGGCACAGAAGATGCTGAAGTGCTGAGTGCCTGGCAGGACTGGGCTCCTGAGGCAGCAGAGAGACCATGAGCTTTCCTCAGTGAAATCTAGGTTTTCATCCTAGTTCTGCTACTGACTTGCTGCTTGACCTTGAGGTAGGACAGCCCTGGTCTGATCCCACTTGCAGTGTCTTGCTGGGATCTGCACTGTTATTTGACTCTGGTACCTTGTTTTCTGCAATCAACAAAATTGGGCTAGAGCCTGCAGTTGCATTGGTTATGGGAAGCTGCTGAGACTTGGCAATAGATGATGTGATAGAAACCTGAGGTATCGGATATCAGCTGCAAGTGAGGAGCAGGAAGTGGTGTGAATGCCCTCCTCCTTGGCCAAGATTTCCTGCTGAAACAGGCTACAGAGCATCATCTCTAAACATTCAAACTGCTCTGCTAGGACCTGAGTGCCCTTCTGAGACCTCACTGGGGTTGGGTTTCTGTTGTTGTTACTACATTGGAAAGCTGGATGTGAGCTCTTGGGCTTGGCCAGCAAGAACTGACTCAAGGTCAGTTCTTTATGTGTTATTAACCACAAAAATGTTACAGAGTGGTGGTTCGCTGTCACAGCCTTGTCAGTGTGCAACAGCTCAGCTATGATGTCAATACAGCTCTCGGAGCAGCCTTCCACAAAGCCAGGATTCAGGCAGTCCTCAAATGTTCTGTTTAAAGTGCTGGGCTGATTTAGGATGATAAATGGGAGTTTATAAATGGATAGAGGCATGGGGAGGAGGGGAGCCAACAACTTAACTGATTAAATGGAATTCAGTGGCCTCATATCCCACTGTCTCTCCAGTCAATTCTGCTTTAGATCTGCCTACCATATGAAAGGAAATGTTCTTCCAGGACTAGATAACACTCTCACCAGAGTCCTGCTTTGCATCTAGAACAGAGAGATTTGTTTCTCTCAGCCTGGTGTTTGTTGTTTTACGCCTTTTGCCTCTCTGGCAGGGTGAATGGGGCAGAAACAAAGTGTGCTGGAGAAACAGGAATGTGCAAGGTTTTTTCTGGGGACCCCAAGCCAGTGGTTACCCCACTGTTGCCCCACGGAAGTTCTTCTCTTCTGAGCTGGCTCCCAAATCCAAGAAAGATGGGAAAAATTCATTAGGAATTCCTTCTGTCCTATGGGACATAGAGGCAGCAAGCCTGGGTCCGGGTGGTGACTTGATATTGGTCTTAATGCAAAGCATAAATTGGAGCTGGTCGCCAGCTTGTTTTTTCTGTTCCCAAGTGACAAGGACTTGTGGATTGTTCACATGATCAACAGTGTTGAAATGCAGCTTCCTCCTGCACAGAGCTGTTAAAGCAGATCTGCTAGAACAGAAGTGTGTGGGGTAAATTCTTGTAATGGGCTCTCTTCAGCCATGCACACTCCCACTTTGCCTGAGAAGAATTACCTGTTTTTCAGATGTGGACATGTGAGGCTCAAAGAACTGGTGGGTTATCAGAGACCTTGCAGCAAGTCCCTGCCCGAGTTAGGAGCAGGCAGCAGGCAGCCCAGCAAGGCAGGATCTCAGGAAGTGATCTGAAACCCCACTGCTAATTCCTCCCTCCCCTCAATATACACCAAGCTTTCTTGAGCCCTGTGAGTAAGAAAGCCTTTTATTCCTTGCTTGCCTGCAAGTAGACAAAGTGGGAGAAAACAGAATTAACACATGAATGTTCTGAGTTCATCCTAATTTGGATTTGTAAATGAAAACTGTTCTCCCTGTGGTTGGTAGATTCCCCCTGCCTCCTCCCCCGGAAGGGTAGGTGATTCTGGGATGAAGAAGGATGCTGGAAATGGCACTAAATCATTTGGTTATTTCTCTGTGTTAGAATATTCTTCTACAGTTTACTGCATGTTAATGTCGTTGCTCTTATACCTTCTTTTTCTTCTTTTTCCTCCCTTACGCATTGCCTCTCAGCACTGGAAAGCCCTATTTGATCAGGTATGTGAACAACTGATGTATTGTCTGTCTCGTGAGCAAAGATTCCAACCCCCAGTTAATTTCCTCTGTACTAGGTTTCCCTGCTTTCAGAATGCAGCCTAGAACTAATGTGCTTCATGCTCCTAGTTCCCAGGATGCTGGCGTGCAAGTCACTACTGCTTTGGGCCTTTCTCTCAATTTCTCTTCTGAGTAGCCAGGGTCAGAGGTGGGCCCAGCCTGGCCACCCCTTCTAGCACAAGGGCTGAGCTGAGGGCCTGCAGCAGGTGCTCTGTTTGCTCCCAGTTGTACCATCACTGCTCTGTGGATTAAAAGATCTTCTACTGATTGAGGCAGCCAAACTAAGACCTGTAAAACAAGCACTGCATTCTTTTAAATGCACCCTCCACCCCCCATTTCAGCTGCTAAACTGACTGCTGGGGAGTTGCATCCTCCCAGGGAGGACCTGCTGCTTTAAACTTGCACAGAATTAGCTGAATATCTGCTTCTGTACCAAAGACTATGGTTGTATCAGGTAAATGCCTTGGGTCAGATCTGTAGCCAGTTGAAATCAGCACAACACTGTAGAGCTCTGAGTTATAGCTGCTGAGAATTTGGACTGGGGATTCTAGTTTGTAAATTATGCTTTTAGCTGCTTTAACTGACATATTTGCTTTGTGGTGTTCCTTCCATCTGCCAGGTTGAAATGTGAAGCAATCATAAACCAAAGAGTATTTTTGGGGTTGACTTGCTTCTAAACTGCAGCGCTCTCTTGATGTCATAAACTTTTGTGCTGTTGTGTGTGCGTGTAAATGTCACCTTCTGTAAGGGAGCTTATTCTGATGCTAGCATCGTCCTGGCAATGCTAAAGTTCAGATAGAATTTAGTCCCTGCTTTATGAGGCGATAATCTCGCTTCTGCGTCTGGCTGAACTGCAGAGCCAAAAGCTATGGTGCAGTCTCTGCAAAAGGATGTCCTTGGTACCCTGGGGGTCCTGTTATCATTCAGCTAATAACTGGACTGCCTGTTCTGATGAGCACTCATTTATACCCAATCATGGGTCTGGACTGCAGTACATTTGTTGTTATATAGTCAAGCAAGCCAGCAGCTGGGAATTAAGTTACTATAACTGTTGATCATGCCTAAATTCTGTGGTGTATTTGAATTCACTGCCACTCAAAAAGGTGGATGCAAGATAAATTGCTTGTGGTCTGGGCTGAATGTTTTCAGCCACTTCGAGTTCTTCCATCTGAAACGTTGGCCTTAATTTGGAGTCTGATTCTACAAACATCCTTTGAAGTCACTGAGTCCTTGTGGGATGGGGCTCTTGGCTAATAGCTACCTCAGGCTCAAAAAGAGGAATCTGTAATTTCCCACTGGATTTGCTTGAATAGTGATGGGGTTTTTTCCTTTTTTTTTTTTTTTTTTTTTTGGGGGGGGGG